>JAIUZE010074871.1:0-48204 GCA_022085475.1 Heliosperma pusillum
TCCCTAGATATAAATATTTTTGTTGGTGATATCTAGTAAGAGTTTTGATGAAACTAAGAAGATTAGAGTACGTAATCAAACTTTCATGTGGATTGTTAGTTGCGGAGTCTATCGTGCCGATGGACTTTAGTAGATACTAATTGGATCTAAATAATTAGATTATTGGCTTGAGGTCTCGTGGTGAAGCAGGAGCTAGGGGAGCATCAAGCTTTGATAGCCAAGAAACAATCCAAGACAACCATGCCCAAGTTCAGACTAGCCATGATCAAGCAGTGACAAACCCTGACCAAGCAACAACAGCAACAAAGACAGGCCATGACACAGCTACAAAGAAAGGCCATGACCACACAGCAACAACAGCAACCCACACAACAACCAGGACAACAAGATTTAAAGCCATCCAGAATCAGAAAAGAACCACAGTGACCAGCAGCAGCTCAAGACCAGATATCTTACAACAACTGTCCATGCATGGGCTCCAACTTCTTTTCCCATCAAGTTGAGGTCCTTAGCTACAAAAAAGTCCAGGATAAGTTCTCCTAATTGTCCTTGGAAGATCATGTAAAACAGCCCCCAAGTTAGCCATTCATCTTGAAGAAGCCAGGCAGGATTCAAGACCATCAAGTGTTCAAAGGCATTTTACTTTTGTGTGACCCTTAGTAATATTAATAAGGACGTTGGGAAAACCCTAGAAGTCCCACTCAATGTCCCTTTTGAAGCACCAGACAGCCAGGACAAGCCCCAAGAGAAGATTGCTCACATTGCCATTTCAGGAAGGGGACAAGCTTGCTTTTCAGTTGCTTTTTTCTGTTGGAATTGCAGTCCGTTTGCTCGTCTTATTAGTAGACTTTTGTATCTGTTTTGTTGTCATTTTAAGGCTCATTTTAAGCCCTTAGATGTAGTTTTATGTTGTGACAACGTCAAATATTGTCGTGTCTAGTAGTAATTTTTAGAGTCTTTCGTTTTACTTTTTACGGGTCATTAGCTTTGTTTTATGTTAATTTTAGTTTTTGTAATAATGTTAGTATTTAGTATTTTAAGTCAATTCTGAGAGTCAAATCCCGAAAGTCAATGAAAGTCAAACCCGAAAACCCGAGACCCAAAAACCCGGAAATTGGAGTGGGCTAGCAATGAATCACCAAGGTATGAAGACCAAGCCCAATGGGTCAATGGAAGTCAAGGCGGGGCCAAAAGTCCATGGGTCAACGAAAGTCAAGAAGGAAAGCAAGGGAAAAATTGGGCAGTGCACGACGCAGCCTGCGTCGTAGAACGCAGCCTGCGTCATCACGACGCAGCCTGCGTCGTAGGACGCAGCCTGCGTCATTTCTCAGCACGGGATTTCTTCATTTTCTCGTCTTGTCTTTTGGAAGCCCACCTTTCAAGGCCCCTAGGTTTGCGGACCAAGGGTATAAAAGAAGAAGACTGAAGAGAGAGAGGGGGCATCAAGCATTCAACATTCAACAATATATTTTCCTTAGGTTTCTCTACTTTTGTTCTTCAACTTTGGCTCTTGTAATGGGTTTTTGCTTAGAAATTGGTTGTAATATGAAGACTATGGGTAGCTAATCTTCTTTTGCTTAGTGTAATTTGAACAAGTTCTTCCCTTTTAGCATTGTAAGACCTTTTTAATCCTTCCTTATCTATTTAATTCCATTTTCCTATGTTTGAATTTCATTGTTGAATGAATTGTTGTTAAGACTAACCATCTTAGTAGTTGTTTGTTTGATTAAATTGCTTTGTCTTGATGAATTTGGTTGATTTGTCTTGGTATTTGTTGAAGCAACTTTGAAAGATTGTAACTTTGGTTTAAAAGTTGGAATCTTTTGAGTGGAATTTGGGTTATTGTGTATTTAGGACATGGTTTAATGTTTTATTACATGACTCTAGCATGTTTCTATGGTTTTGTGCTTAAAGCTTGCATCTTTATTTATGCTTATGTTTTAATAAGTATGGGTGTAGTTGTATTGAGTCATTTATGGATGGTTTAATTCTTGGTGGCTAGTTCTTAGAAATTTGTAATAGATAATTAGAGAAAGGAAGGAAAGAAGGGTCTTTACTATGTTAATTGTGGGGGAACTTGGGAAAATTGCACTAAGTTATTTCTCCTTATTTAAATCTTTGAGTATTTAGTTGTTGTTGGTAATTTTAGACTTGATAATCATTTCTCATGAAAAACTTTCTCCTTATTTGTTATTTACATGTTTTCCATTCTGAATATCATAGTTTGTAATTAATTTAAGTCTTTGTTTTGATTAGTATCTTAATTAGTAATTAGTGTCTCAATTTGTGATTAGAGTCATTAATTTTGTCAATTGATGTTTTGCAAGAGTCTAGATTAGATTATTTTAGCTAATACCGCTTTCCCTTGGGTTCGATCCTTTTCTTACCCTTACTACCCTTTTTTATTAGGTTGGTTTGAGTCTAGATTTGGTTTTATAAATTGTTATTTGACTTAGCTAATTTGCAGAATTAACGACACCGTATTTTAGCTTATCAAATTTGGCGTCGTTGCCGGGGAAGGCAATATAGCTAAGTATCAAATTGAACTCTTGTTAGTGTCATATTTTGTTTAGATTGTTTTTCAAATATTTCATTTTGTATTGTTTGTAGGTTACTTGGGTTTGAAGTTACTAATTGTGTTGTGGAGTTGTTTTTAAAAGTTTATGCCTAGGTCACAAGAAGGACTTGGTGACCAAGACATTGATCCCTCCTCAAGTAGCATTTCCAATTGGTTGTTTTCGAATCCCCTCTATAGGAGACCCTTTGGGAGGGAGCCTAGTGAAGAGGAGTGTGGGAACAATATTTTTCAAGAACCACAAGAACAAGTGTTTGAGTCAGCTCCTAGGAGACCACCACCCTTGAACATCATCTACCCACCCGAAATGGAAGATAATAGAACTATTGGTGAAATCCGGGCAAGAAACTATGAAGAGAAACCGTTGTGTATCGCATACCCTCCCATGGGGGATGTAAATTTCGAGCTCAAGGGGTTCTTTGTCCATAATTTGCCTAGATTTCATGGAATGGTGGGGAATGATCCCAATAGGCACTTGGCCGAATTCCACATGATATGCCAAGGGGCCATCCCTCAAGGAGTGACCGAAGACCAATTTCAGGTTAGGGCATTTCCATTCTCTCTACAAGATGCCGCTAAGGAATGGTTATTTTGTCTTCCGGCCCATTCCGTCACTACTTGGGTGGGTTTGAAGAAGAAATTTCTTGAGAAATATTACCCGGATTCAAGGCATAACCATTCAAAGAAGCTCATCACTACCATTGAGCAAGACATGGGGGAAACTCTCTATGACTATTGGGAGCGCTTCAAAAGCCTCGTGGCAAGGTGCCCGTATCATGGGATGTCGGGTGACGATTTATTGACGGCCTTCAATGAAAGATTATGCCAAAACGACCAACGGATGATTATAGCCGCCACCGGAGGTGGCATTGATACACTTAATGTGGCCGAGGCCAACAACATTATTGATAAATTGGCTATGAACACAAGAAGCTACGGGAGGAAGAATGAAAGGGGAGGAAGCGCTAGAAATGTATCTTCCATGGAAGATTCTGATGCCTCTCAAAATCACAAAATCATGCAAGAGATGGGTGAACTTAAAAGCTTGGTATCCAACTTGGTTGTTAACAAAGGTAATTCATTTTCTCAACACCCCGAACAACTTGAATGTTCATATTGTGGAGGTGACCATGCTACAAATACATGTTACAGCATGATTGAGCAAGGAGCCACTATGGAGAGTGTCAATGCCATGGGGTATGGGAATTACAATGCTAGAAACCCAAGTGGTGGAGGAATGTATAACAAAGTGGGAAATCGTGATCTTTTGGGGTGGGGAGGAGACAAGTCAAAGAGTTTTGAAAATGGTCAATTCAATCACTTGAGAGCCCAAAATCCAACCCAAAACCGAAACTCTAATTTCAACCAAAATCCCCAAAGAAATTTCAACAACCCAAGACCCAACAACTCAAATTTTCCAAGTAATTCTCAATCCCAAAGACAACCAAACCAAAGTCCAAATCAAGGGAATTCTTCTTCTCAAGGGAACTTGAGTGACATCTTGCAAAAACTTCTTGCCAATCAAGAGAAGGATAGGGAGGAGGCAAGGAGGGATAGAGAGGAAGCAAGGAAGGATAGGGAGGCTAACAACCTTAGGGTGAACAACTGGGAAACCCAACTATCCCAAATGGCCTCAAATTTGTCAAAATCCCAAGCCTCAAGCTCCACAAGATTCCCATCTCAAACCATTCCCCCACCTAGGGAAAATGCTAGTGCCATGACCTTGAGGGGAGGGAAAGAGTTGGAAGTAAACCCCCTTGGGAAAGGAAAGGAAAAGATGAAGAATCTAGAGATGGAAACCATTGAGATTGAAGACCAAGAAGAATTGGTGGTTGGTCAAGAAGAGATATCGAAGAATGAGAAAGGGGCATCCACAAGCAAGGACCCCAAGGGAGACATTTCAATTAAGGGCAAAGACACTATTGAAGATGATGAAGTGGAGGAGTACATACCGGAAGTCCCGTTTCCTAGTGCTTTGATAAGCACAAGGAAGTATGCCAAGGAGAATGACTTATATGAGACTTTCCGAAAATGTGAGGTAAACATCCCGCTTCTTAACTTGTTGAATAGTGTCCCTAGGTATGCAAAGTTCTTGAAAGAACTTTGTACACCTAGGATAAATCCTAAGAAGGGAACCCATAAGGTTAGGGTGAGTGAACATGTGTCGGCCATTTTCAAACAAAATTTACCCAAGAAATGTGGAGACCCGGGCATGTTCACCATCCCTTGCACTATTGGGGGAAAGAGTTTTAAACGTGCCATGCTAGACCTTGGGGCTTCTATAAACGTCATGCCTTTATCTATTTATGAGACCCTAGGTTTAGGACCGTTGTCTAAAACCGGGGTAGTCATTCAACTTGCCGATAGGTCTAGTGTTTACCCCAAGGGCATGGTAGAGGATGTGCTAGTGGAAGTCGATAATCTTGTCTTCCCGGCGGATTTCTACGTCCTAGATATGGAATCTTGCTCTAGTGCCACCCCTCTCCTTCTTGGTAGGCCGTTTATGAAAACTTCAAATACCAAGATCGATGTTTCAAACGGGTGCTTGACTATGGAGTTTGAAGGGAAAAGATTAACTTACAATATATATGACTCCATGAGGCACCCGAGGGACCATCAATCTTGTTTCTTCTTGGATATCTTTGAGCCATTAGTGAATCAAATGTATAAACTTTGTGATAGAGACCCACTCGAGGTAGCTTTAACTAACCCCATAGAAGAGGAAGGTTTGCGTTTGTTGTTGGCCTTTGATGTGCAGGAATGTCTTGAAGACTTGGAAAGGGAAGAGCCAATAGAAACATATGAGGAGCTCAACGTCATAGCAATGCTGAAAACTGGGCAAGGCAGTGCTCAACGCAGCCTGCGTCACACGACGCAGCCTGCGTCCTGCACTGGCTAGGTTGTCCGAGTTATTTGCCTTGAGTATCCCACTCCACAAGCCCCTCCCTTCCATTATCCAACCTCCGAAGGTCGAGTTAAAGATCCTCCCAAGCCATTTGAAGTACATCTTTCTAGGGGACAAGAATACCCTACCACTCATCATTTCAAGCATGCTCACCAAAGACCAAGAGGACAAATTGGTAGAGCTACTTCAAAAGCATAAGGAAACATTCGGGTGGGGTATTGCGGATCTAAAAGGGATAAGTCCCGTGACATGCATGCACAAAATACGCCTTGAGGTGGAGGCAAAGCCGGTTCGACAACCCCAAAGGCGGCTAAATCCTCCAATGGCGGAGGTAGTACAAGAAGAGGTAATAAAGCTATTGCAAATGGGTATCATTTTCCCCATTTCCGACTCTCGTTGGGTTAGCCCAACGCAAGTCGTACCTAAAAAGGGAGGAGTGACGGTAGTCAAGAATGTACAAGGAGACTTAGTCTCCACCCGACCGCAAACCGGTTGGAGGGTGTGTATTGACTACCGTCGCTTGAATGCGGTAACATTGAAAGACCATTTCCCGCTACCATTTATCGATCAAATGTTAGAAAGATTAGCGGGAAAAGCTTTCTATTGTTTCCTTGACGGGTACTCGGGGTATTTTCAAATCCCAATCGCACCCGAGGACCAAGTCAAGACCACATTCACATGCCCATTTGGTACATTTGCTTATCGTCGTATGCCCTTTGGTTTGTGTAATGCACCGAGAACTTTTCAACGGTGCATGTTGAGTATTTTCTCCGACTATGTAGAAAGGATCATAGAAGTATTCATGGACGATTTCACCGTCCATGGGGACTCCTATGATGCATGTCTAAAACACTTTGCTCTTGTCTTAGAGCGATGCCAAGAGTCCCATCTCATTTTAAACTCCGAAAAATGTCATTTCATGGTGACTAGTGGCATCGTTTTGGGACATGTAGTGTCGGAAAGGGGGTTGAGGTGGATAAGGCTAAGGTTGACATCATAAAAACTTTACCTTATCCCTCTAACACCCGAGACATTAGGTCTTTTCTAGGACATGCCGGTTTCTACCGGAGATTTATTAAGGATTTTTCCAAGATTGCTAACCCTTTATGCAAGCTTTTGCACAAGGAAGCGGAATTTGTTTTTGATGACAAATGTAGGAAAGCATTAAATGACTTGAAGGAGAGATTGGTCACCGCACCAATTATTCAAGCACCACGATGGGATCTTCCATTTGAAATCATGACCGATGCAAGTGACTATGCATGGGGAGTGGTTTTGGGTCAAAAGAGTGACAAGGGACCCCATGTGATCCAATATGCTTCTACCCTCTTGAATGATGCTCAAAAGAACTATTCCACGACGGAGAAGGAATTCCTTGGTGTGATTTATGCTCTAGACAAATTCCGGTCTTATCTCTTGGGCACAAAGGTGATCATCTACACCGATCATGCCGCCATTAGATACCTTGTGGCAAAGAAGGATGCAAAGCCAAGGTTGTTGAGATGGATCCTTCTCCTAAGTGAGTTCGATGTGGAAATAAAAGACAAGAAAGGAGTGAAGAATGTGGTGGCGGATCATTTGAGCCGGCTAAACCATGAAGGAAGACCATCATGCCCTCTTGAGGAGGTTGAAGGAGGTCTCCCTCATGAGTCACTTTATGCTATACAAGTGGACGAGCCATGGTATGCTACCATGGTCAACTATTTGGTGACAAAGCGGTTTCCAAGCCATTTCTCTTCTCTTCAAAAGAGCAAAGTCAAGTCCGATGCCAAGTACTATACATGGGATGATCCTTACTTGTGGAAATTTTTCCAAGATCAACTTGTGAGAAGATGTGTGCCCGAGAGCGAGATTCCTTCCATCTTACATCATTGTCATGACTATGCTTGTGGAGGGCATTTTGGGCCACAAAGAACCGCTAGAAAAGTGCTTGAATGCGGTTTCTTTTGGCCAAGCCTTTTCAAAGATGCCCACAAATTTGTAAAAACTTGTGACCGATGTCAAAGGGTGGGGAATTTGACAAAAAGAAATGAGATGCCACAACAACCTCTTCTATATTCTGAGATCTTTGATGTGTGGGGAATTGACTTTATGGGCCCCTTTCCTAATTCCGGTGGTTATTTATACATCCTCTTGGCGGTAGATTATGTGTCAAAATGGGTTGAAGCAATTCCTACCTGCACCGATGATGCCAAGGTAGTAGCCATTTTCATTCAAGAGAACATATTCTCCCGGTTTGGCTTTCCAAGGGCTATCATTAGTGATAGGGGTACCCATTTTTGCAACAAGTTGATTGGAGGCCTTCTCAAGAGGTATGGGGTGAATCATAAAATTTCCACGGCCTATCACCCACAAACAAACGGGCAAGCCGAACTCTCAAACCGTGAAATTAAAGGAATACTTGAAAAGACGGTAAATCCGGATAGAAAGGATTGAAGTAAGAGGCTAGTTGATGCATTGTGGGCATATAGGACCGCTTTTAAAACCCCCATTGGCATGTCCCCATTCCGTCTCATCTATGGCAAGGCTTGCCACCTCCCCGTGGAGGTTGAGCACAAAGCCTATTGGGCTATCAAATCTTTCAACCAAAGCCAAGATGAGAGCGGTATGCACCGAAAGCTTCAATTAGAAGAACTTGAAGAAATTCGCCAAGATGCTTATGAGAACTCTTCCATCTACAAAGAGAAAACAAGAAGATGGCATGATGGGATGATAAACCGTCGGGTTTTCAAGGAAGGTGATAAAGTTCTTGTGTTCCAAAACCGGTTTAAGCTCTTTCCGGGCAAGTTGAGGTCAAGGTGGTTTGGACCTTACACCGTCAAGAAAGTGTTTACCCATGGGGCGATTGAAGTGGAGGGGCCCGGGGATGGAAAGCTCCTCAAAGTGAATGGCCACCGTCTCAAGCACTACTTCCAAGGATGTGCCCGGGAGGGGGAAGAGGAGGTCTTGCTTGAAGACCCCATTTATCAAAGTTGAAAAGCTTGAAATAGCTAAGTCGAGCCATCGACTCTAAATAAACGGCAAACCATGTACATACTCTATCCTTGTGAATATTTCTTTGAAGTTTCTTTGTTAAATCTTAACATTTGAGTTGTTTTAAGTTAGTTAGACATTGCATCAAACAAAATTTTTTGAAGTTACTAACGGTTTTGTGAAGTTTTGCGAGTTTTTGGCCGCCTCGGGATGCGTGCTACGGATAAAAAGTTCGGGAATCGATGGAATTTGGATATTGGAGGTTATTATGGGCCATTGGAGTGAAAATGCAAGCATGGAGATGTTTGGAGCACTTAGCAAAAATTTTGCTAAGTGCAAAAGCTACTCGAAAGGTAGCTCCTGACTCGAGGGGGGCAAAGCAAAGCCCTTACTTCAACTTCAAAAAGAGCCAACGCACTCACTTCACCCGTTCCAACACATGTTTCAAGGATTCAATCCAGCCACAGGTTCCCCTACGGCTACCTTGTTACGACCCCAACTGTAGGAGGGACCGCGTTTCGGCCAATGAGTAACTTCTTCTCTAACCTCTCGTATAAGCTGCACTTAGACTGAAATCTGCACTTAGACTTATCTATCAACCTGTCCATTAGGATTCTTAAAGCAAAAAAACATTAGACATTCCATCCTCTGAAACCAAGACACTATAAACAGAAATGGGCTCTTTTTTTCTTGAGATAATAGTAAAAAGCCTGCGTCGAAAGCAGATTTCAGTTTATTTTCTATCCTTTGCCCGTGTTCTTCATCAAAACAAAAACACATCTTCATACCCTTGTTCTTCACGAAAAACAACCCAAACCAAACCCAATCCCTCAAAAATCCATCTTTTTCCCGCAAATCTTCCAAAACCTTCATCAAAATCAATCCAATTCTTCTTCCTAATCATTATTCTACATTCAATAACCCCAAAATCAATCTCACTCACCCTCAATCTCCAAAAATCCGTTTTGAAAACCTAGCTTTTGTTTTCCTCAAATTCGATTTTTAGGAACTTTTGTTGGGTTTTTAAGGTTGTTTGTCGGATTCCTACCTATTTTAATCATCAAGGAGCTTGAATCTTGTGGAAAAGCAAAAGGTATAACTTCATATTCAACTTTTTCATTGTTCTTCAAGTTTTTGCTCGAATTAGGCTAGAATTAGTCTTAGGTTGAGTTCCCCCTTGCCCTTGCTTGATTGTGTAGTTAGGATTGGACAAAGTTTTCTGAGTGAGGTAAAGAAATTCAACAAACACTAAGTTCTTGAGGTGTAGAAATTGTTGCACACCAAGTGTTTGTTGAATTGCTTGAGTGAAAAATCTTTCGAGTGATTGCTTGTTGTTTGTTGTAGTGTGTTGCTTGTTAATTTTTGCAAAAATGGCACCAAAGATCTCCAAGTTGTTTGGCAAAGGGAAAACTAAGAGGGCCGCGGTGAGTGAGCCCGACACCGAGGTAGAAGCGGTGTTCATGGGCTATGAAAGGTTGCCAGCTCAATATAAGAAAATTTGGGATCAGATAACCACTCACCCTCTTGTAGCCACCAAATTCTTTTGCCCAAACACCC
Organism: Heliosperma pusillum; assembly: GCA_022085475.1. NCBI lineage: Eukaryota > Viridiplantae > Streptophyta > Magnoliopsida > Caryophyllales > Caryophyllaceae > Heliosperma > Heliosperma pusillum. The sequence continues at coordinate 10,011 of JAIUZE010074871.1, forward strand.
TCCATGCCTTAGGCATGTTCAACTTGACAAGGGACATGCTAGCTAAAGTAGGGCTAGAGGCTTATCTCGAACCGAACTCCTGGGATTACACCTATAGGAGTTTCGCATACGAGTTTCTAGCAACCTTGTCGGAGTTGGATGTGCCCGAAGGTGAGGAGAAAGCCTATCGATTCCGATTGAACCAAACTTGTCATAATGCCCCAACTTCCGAAATCCGTCAAATCCTGAAAATCACCAAGCAACCCGAAGACATTAGGTGCCCCAAGGGCAAAATGTATTTGATGTGGGATAACATTGCCAATGACCACGGCCCATCTAAAGATGCCAAACTTTCAGCCATCACCCACCCCGTACTCCGCCTAATCACAAGATTCCTCACCACCATTTTCAACTCTGCGGGAGAACCCACCAAAGTACCGGAGAATATCCGGCTATGTTTGTGGACTATGCTTCCGGAGGAGGTAGGGATCCCGGATTGGGCCGATTTGTTTTTGAGGGCTTGCATCAAACATAGGCAAAAATCTGCTAGGGCAAGCATCCATTGTGGGGGGGTGATTTCTTTCTTGGTAAGGCATTATGAGGGGGGCATTGGTAATTATCAAGCGGTGAACATTTGTAGGGGGTTGACGAGATACAATCGACTTGGGCTAGAAGAAGTTCACATGTTCAAGACTAGCAAAGAGCAACCCTTGAAAGGGTTTTGGTTGGGAAGTGACGGGCTAAGTTACATGAAGTTGCCTAGACCTCAAAACAATCCTTTACCTAGAGGACCCGCGGCATGGGATTTTATGTGTCCTAGGGAGGAAAGTTTGGGGGTAAGTAGTGCGGAGGAGGAGGAGGTAGAGGAAGTGCCTTTGAGGCAAAGAAGGAGGGTAAGGAGAGAGGGTGGTGAGGGAAGTGAGCATTTGAGAGAGGAGATTGAGATCCTTGCAATTGAGCAAGGACCTTCCCAAACCACAATTTTTGAACAACAACAACAACAACAACAACAACAACAACAACAACAACAACAACAACAAAAACAACAACAACAACAAAAACAACAACAACAACAACAACAACAACAACAACAACAACAACAACAACAACAACAACAACAACAACAACAACAACAACAACCACCACCATTCCATTTCCAATCACCATTCCAAAGCCACCATGATACCGCCACCCCCATGTTTGATGCGGAGGGTCGTTCTAGCACACCCGTGGAGCCATGGCAACAACAAATGGCTAACTATTTTGCTAGCACCAATGACGTCTTGGCGCACATTAGTGGGAGGGTGGATGCCTCAAACACTTGGCAACAACTACAAGGAGGTAGGCTTGAGACTTTGGATGATTGGCACACTGTTGTGGAGGAGAGGGAGAGATTGAGAGCGGAGGCCGAGAGGGCTCAAAGTGAGGAATGGAGAAGGATGCTAGACGGGCAAGAGGAGGCCCGCCTTTGGAGGGAACAACAAGATAAAAGGTGGCGGGAACAAAATGAAATGTGGGCCACCCAAAATGCTTGGAGGGAGCAAGCTACGAGCCACTTTAACGTTCAAAATGAGCGCCACCACACCTATCTTCAAGACTCCTAGGAAGATGCGGTGGCACAAGAGGACGTCTATGGCTTGGCTAGCTCTCTCTTTGGGATGTCCATGCAACAAAACCCGGGCTACCCTTTTCCTTACACCCAAGAGACCCTTGATGAAGGCATGGAGCGAAGAAGAAGGATTAGAGAAGAGAGGGATAGGAGGAGAAACCGAGGAGGTGCCTTGGGGTCTTCTCGTTTCGACAATTGATGAGGTAACATTTTTCTTCTCTCCTACAATGAGGACATTGTGTATTCTAAGTGTGGGGGAGAAGATTGTACATAGTTAGTTTGTTTTTGATGCATTGTATTTTATTTGTCTTTATTTTGAAGAAAAGAAAAAAAAATGAAAATCCCGGCTAGGTGAAAACCCACAAGGGTGGGCACCTAGGCAAGATTTGGGAAGGTGGCCGAGGACGGGATGAAAACCCGAAAGGGCATTCCGGGCAAAATGAAGAATCGAGTTGCGAGCCACCAATGAGAGGAAAGGAAAAGCTAAGGTGAAAACCCGAAAGGGCACCTTAGGCAAAATGAGATATTTTCAAGAAAAAAAATGGAAAAATGAAAAAATGAAAAAAAAAATTTGAGCATAATTCTTCCTATGATGAGGATTTTGGAGGAATAAGAAGGGAGTGATAAGGAGGAAATTGGAAGGAGGCTAGCTTAGGACTCCATTTATTTTTATTTTTGAGTCACAAAACTTTGTTTCAAATTGGTGGATTTATTTTGGTGGTCGCTTGGTTGTGCAAATTGTGAAGTTTGGGGCCAACCAAGTAACCATGATTTGCATTAGTGGAGTAATAAGGGGGTGGTATAAGGAGTGGTTGTTGTATGGAGGTTGTTGAGAAAGACCATCTCGCTATGCCTTGGGATAAGGCAAAGATGGTCATACTACTTTATTTTAAGTCAATTTTGAGAGTCAAATCCCGAAAGTCAATGAAAGTCAAACCCGAAAACCCGAGACCCAAAAACCCGGAAATTGGAGTGGGCTAGCAATGAATCACCAAGGTATGAAGACCAAGCCCAATGGGTCAATGGAAGTCAAGGCGGGGCCAAAAGTCCATGGGTCAACGAAAGTCAAGAAGGAAAGCAAGGGAAAAATTGGGCAGTGCTCGACGCAGCCTGTGTCATCACGACGCAGCCTGCGTCGTAGGACGCAGCCTGCGTCATTTCTCAGCACGGGATTACTTCATTTTCTCGTCTTGTCTTTTGGAAGCCCACCTTTCAAGGCCCCTAGGTTTGCGGACCAAGGGTATAAAAGAAGAAGACTGAAGAGAGAGAGGGGGCATGAAGCATTCAACATTCAACACTATATTTTCCTTAGAATTCTCTACTTTTGTTCTTCAACTTTGGCTCTTGTAATGGGTTTTTACTTAGAAATTGGTTGTAATATGAAGACTATGGGTAGCTAATCTTTCTTTGCTTAGTGTAATTTGAACAAGTTCTTCCCTTTTAGCATTGTAAGACCTTTTTAATCCTTCCTTATCTATTTAATTCCATTTTCCTATGTTTGAATTTCATTGTTGAATGAATTGTTGTTAAGACTAACCATCTTAGTAATTGTTTGTTTGATTAAATTGCTTTGTCTTGATGAATTTGGTTGATTTGTCTTGGTATTTGTTGAAGCAACTTTGAAAGATTGTAACTTTGGTTTAAAAGTTGGAATCTTTTGAGTGGAATTTGGGTTATTGTGTATTTAGGACATGGTTTAATGTTTTATTACATGATTCTAGCATGTTTCTATGGTTTTGTGCTTAAAGCTTGCATCTTTATTTATGCTTATGCTTTAATAAGTATGGGTTTAGTTGTATTGAGTCATTTATGGATGGTTTAATTCATGGTGGCTAGTTCTTAGACGTTTGTAATAGATAATTAGAGAAAGGAAGGAAAGAAGGGTCTTTACTATGTTAATTGTGGGGGAACTTGGGAAAATTGCACTAAGTTATTTCTCCTTATTTAAATCTTTGAGTATTTAGTTGTTGTTGGTAACTTTAGACTTGTTAATCACTTCTCATGAAAAACTTTCTCCTTATTTGTTATTTACATGTTTTCCATTGTGAATATCATAGTTTGTAATTAATTTAAGTCTTTGTTTTGATTAGTATCTTAATTAGTAATTAGTGTCTCAATTTGTGATTAGAGTCATTAATTTTGTCAATTGATGTTTTGCAAGAGTCTAGATTAGATTATTTTAGCTAATACCGCTTTCCCTTGGGTTCGATCCTTTTCTTACCCTTACTACCCTTTTTTATTAGGTTGGTTTGAGTCTAGATTTGGTTTTATAAATTGTTATTTGACTTAGCTAATTTGCGGAATTAACGACACCGTATTTTAGCTTATCATGTTGTGTGGTAGAGATCTTTTGTAATGCTCTATATAAAGAGCCTTTTGATGTAATAGAACTCAGAATGCTTGAATGAAAAAACCAGAGTTCATACTCTATCATTTGTTAACCTGTGCCAGTCTTGGTTAGCTCCAATCCTCAACAAACTTGTGCTAGTCTTAGTTTGTTGGCCTAAGCTTCAGTCATTCACTTGTGCTAGTCTTAGTGAGTGAGTTTTGCTTAGGATTCACTGCATTTGAGACTGTCCGTGCTTGCCTTGACAGTGTTGAATACAGGGTTTGCTATCTTGTTTTAGTTGTTTACTTGTTTGTTTCTAATTCTTGCAACAACCCCTAGTTTGGTGTTTCAAATTGGTCATCAGAGCTTAGGTTTATTTCTAGTGTGAGTTCATTTAACCAAACTACATTCAAAAACACAAAAACAGCCCAATGAGTGAAGAGAGATTAGCAGGAATGGAAGCAAGGATGAAGGACCTGGCTGGGGTTGTAACCACCCTAACCAGAGCCTTGGATCACGTCTTAGGCAACCATATTCTTGCTGGAGGAAGAGGCAGAGGTCGAGGGAGAGGCCTAGGTCCACCAGGAGGCAGGGTCATGACACCTGAAGAAGAAGAGCCTTCAGACTCAGATGAATCCACCAGGAGCAGAGCTTCAGCCCATGGCCTTATTGATAAACACCTCAAGGTAGACATTCCTGAGTTTTCTGGTATCTTAAACCCTGATAATTTGTTAGAATGGCTTAGGGATATAGAGAGAGTCTTTGAATATAAAGGGTACAATGATGCTAAGGCCTTTAAAGTAGCTATTCTGAAACTGAAAGGGTATGCTTCCCTGTGGTATGAGACTATGAAGAGTCTAAGAGCTAGGGAAGGTAAGGAACCCATCAGATCTTGGTCTAAGTTAAGAAAGAAAATGTTAGATAAATTTGTTGCTAAGGATTATACTCAGGACTTGTTCATCAAGCTGTCTAAACTGAATCAAAATGAAAAGTCTGTTTAGTCATATCTGAGAGAGTTTGAGCAACTTACCCTTCAATGTGACATTACTGAGAAGCCTGAACAAAGAATTGCTAGATTCCTAGAAGGTCTAAACCCAGGCATTGCTAACAAGGTTAGAATGCAGCCCCTATGGTCCTTTGAAGATGTGGTTAACCTGTCGCTTAGGGTTGAGAAAATGAGAAAAGAAATAACCAAACCTTTTACCAAACCTGCTATGACTAAACCTTATACTGAGGTCAGAATTAGGGAAGGTCCTAGGACTCCTGTAACCGCTAATAGGAACCCCTTGGACAAGGGTAAGGCCCCTGTGGGACAACAACATACCCTCACTCCTTCAGAAGAGAAAAGAAAATGATGTCAGTGTCAAGGTTATGGCCACTTTAAGAGGGACTGTCCTTCAAGAAGAGCCTTGACTGCAGTAGAAGTCATGGAGTGGGAGAAAGAATGGCTCATTGAGTATGAGCAGAAGGAGGAAATAGGAGAACAGGAAGAGGAAAGTGATGCCCCTTTGGTGGTAGCCCCACCAGACACTGGTCACAGTCTTGTTCTTTGGAGGGTTAAGCATTCCCAGCATCAACCTCTAGAGGAAGACCAGAGATCTTTAATTTTCAGAAGCAGGTGTACTATTCAAGGGAGGGTCTGCAATGTGATCATATATGGAGGTAGCTGTACAAGTGTAGCCTCAGTTAACCTGGTTAACAAGCTTGGCTTGGAGACCACACCCCACCCAAACCCCTATAAACTCAGATGGTTAAACAAGGGTGCTGAAGTAAGGATTGATCAACAGTGCTTAGTATCTTTCTCTATTGGAGGTACCTACAAGGATGAGGTGACTTGTGATGTAGTGCCTATGGATGCATGTCATTTACTGCTGGGGAGACCATGGGAGTTTGATAAAGATGCCCTGCACAAAGGGAAGAGCAATGTGTACACTTTCAGGCATGGGAGTCAGAGGATAGTCCTTACACCTTTGCCTCCAAACACTAAGGACTATCGTATTCCTAGCATCAGTGGGTCCAAGGAGGTTCTTTTCCTCACAGAAGCAGCCATGCTCAGGGAAGTGGAACAAGAACAACCTGTGTAGTTTCTCTTGTCCAAACAGGTTGAGGAACCAGTTGAGATTCCCCCAGAAGTAAAGGAGCTGATCAATGAGCATGGGGATGTATTTCCAGAAGAACTACCATTAGGACTTCGTACTCTAAGGGGCATAGAGCACCAGATAGACCTCATTCCAGGTGCCATGCTACCTAATAGGCCAGCATACAGGAGTGACCCTAAGTCCACCCAAGAGCTGCAGAGGCAGGTAGAGGAGCTAATGTCCAAGGGATTTGTCAGGGAATCCTTGAGTCCTTGTGCAGTGCCTGCCCTCCTAGTCCCTAAGAAAGATGGTTCATGGAGAATGTGTATTGACAGCAGGGCCATTAACAATATCACTGTCAAGTACAGGTTCCTCATTCCAAGGCTGGATGACATGTTGGATGAATTAAGTGGAGCCAGGCTATTTTCCAAGATAGATCTTCGGCAAGGTTACCACCAGGTAAGAATCAGGGAGGGGGCTGAATGGAAAACAACATTTAAAACCAAGCATGGTCTTTATGAATGGCTGGTGATGCCATTTGGTCTCTCTAATGCTCCTAGCACATTCATGAGAACTTATGACTGAAGTTCTGAGGCCTTTCATAGGCCATTTCATTGTGCTGTATTTTGATGATATCCTAGTCTATAGCAAGGGCAAGTCTGAGCATTTAAACCATTTAAAGATGTTGTTTCTGAAACTAAGAGAGCATATGCTCTTTGGGAAGATGGAGAAGTGTACATTCATGACTGAGGAGGTCAAGTTCTTAGGGTATGTCATCTCTGCCAGGGGCATATCTGTAGATCAGGATAAGATTGCAGCCATCAAGTCTTGGCCTACTCCCAAGAATATCACTGAGGTCAGGGGCTTCCATGGCCTTGCCTCCTTCTATAGAAGGTTTATATACAAGGCTTCAGCACTATCATGGTGCCTGTAACAGAAGGGATGAAGAAGGGTGAGTTCAAGTGGACTGAGCTGGCACAAGCAGCCTTTGAGCTCATCAAGAAGAAGCTGTGTGAGGCACCTATACTAGCTCTGCCTGACTTTGATCAGTTGTTTGAGGGGGAGTGTGATGCAAGCGGGATAGGAGTTGGGGCAGTACTCATTCAAGGCAGGAATCCTGTGGCCTTTTTCAGTGAAAAACTCAATGGGGCTATGCTCAACTACTCCACACATGACAAGGAATTTTATGCCTTGGTAAGAGCCCTTATGTATTGGAGCCACTATCTCAAACCCAAGCCTTTTGTACTTCATTCTGACCATGAGGCCCTGAAATACATAAATGGCCAACACAAGCTCAGTGCCAGACATGCAAAATGGGTTGAGTACCTCCAGTCCTTCAACTTCTCAAGTAAATATAAGGAAGGAAAGTCAAATGTGGTAGCAGATGCCCTGTCCAGGAGACATTATATGCTTGTGACAATTCAACAAAAGGTGCTAGGTTTTGAGTTTATGAAAGAGCTTTATCAGGATGACCCTGATTTCATGGAGGATTGCCTGTCCTTGCAGAGCAATCCCAGTGCAAAACAAACCAAGTATCAGCTGCAGGAAGGTTATATGTTTAAAGGGAACAAAATGTGTGTCCCTAGGGGCTCATACATGGACCTATTGGTGAGGGAAGTCCACTCTAATGGGCTAGCAGGACATTTTGGGGTGCAGAAGACCTTGGATATCCTGCAAGATCAGTTATATTGGCCTAGGATGGAAGGGGATGTTCAGGTTGTCCTTAGGAGGTGTTCCACCTGCCAAAAGGCAAAGAGTTCCTTCCAAGCAGGACCTTACACACCACTACCTGTTCCTGACAAGCCTTGGGAAGACATCAACATGGATTTCATTGTTGCTCTGCCCAGGACTCCTAGGGGAAAGGATTCCATCATGGTTGTGGTTGACAGATTCAGCAAAATGGCTCACTTTGTGCCATGTAAGAAGACTAAGGATGCATCAGGGGTTGCTGAGCTTTACTTCAAAGAGGTAGTCAGACTACATGGGGTGCCTAGATCACTTGTTTCAGACAGGGATACAAAGTTTATGAGTTACTTTTGGAAGACCCTGTGGCAGCTCCTAAACACTAGGTTACTCTTCAGCACATCCCACCATCCCCAAACAGATGGACAAACAGAAGTCACCAACAAAACCCTGGGAAGAATACTCAGGTGCATTGTGAAAAAGTCACTAGGGGATTGGGATCTCAAGCTGGCCCAGGCAGAATTTGCCATCAACATGGCCCCTTCATCAAGCACTGGCCACAACCCCTTTGAAGTGGTCTATGGAAGCAACCCACTCATGCCCATAGAGTTGTCCAATGTGCCTAAAGAAGTACTGAACTATGATGCCAAGAAGAGGGTGGAACAGATGCTCAGGCTACATGAGCAGGTTAAAAGGAGCATTGAGAAGGCTAATGAGCAGTACAAAATCAAAGCCAAGGTGCCAAGAGGAAAGAAGAAGTTTCAGGCAGGTGATCTGGTATGGTTACACCTCAGGAGAGAAAGGTCCCAAGCAAAAGAAAGAACAAACTCATGCCCAGAGCAGAAGGACCATTTGAAATCATAGAGAAGGTGGTAGCCAATGCTTATAAAGTGGATTTGCCAGGGGAATATGGGGTTCATGGCACATTCAACATAGGGGATCTCAGCCCTTACTATAACAGTGAAGAAGAGAGCACTGACGATTTGATGCTCAAATCTTTTCAATCAGGGGAGGATAAAGCATGAGCTAGAGGAGTATCAAGCTTTGATACCTAAGCAACAATCCAAGACAACCATGCCCAAGTTCAGACTAGCCATGATCAAGCAGTGACAAACCCTGGCCAAGCAACAACAGCAACAAAGACAGGCCATGACATAGCTACAAAGAAAGGACATGACCACACAGCAACAACAACAACCCACACAAGATGCAGAACAACAAGATTTAAAGCCATCCAGAATCAGAAAAGAACCACAGTGACCAGCAGCAGTTCAAGACCAGATATCTTACAACAACTGTCCAAGCAAGGGCTACAACTTCTTTTCCCATCAAGTTGAGGTCCTTAGCTACAAAACAGTCCAAGGTAAGTTCTCCTAATTGTCCTTGGAAGATCATGAAAAACAGCCCCCAAGTTAGCCAGTCATCCTGAAGAAGCCAGGCAGGATTCAAGACCATCAAGTGTTCAAAGGCATTTTACTTTTGTGTGACCCTTAGTAGTATTAATAAGGACGTTGAAAAGACCCTAGAAGTCCCTATCAATGTCCCTTTTGAAGCACCAGACAGACAGGATAAGCCCCAAGAGAAGACTGCTCACATTGCCATTTCAGGAAAGGGACAAGCTTGCTTTTCAGTTGCTTTTTTCTGTTGGAATTGCAGTCTGTTTGCTCGTCTTATGAGTAGACTTTTGTATCTGTTTTGTTGTCATTTTAAAGCTCATTTTAAGCCCTTAGATGTAGTTCTATGTTGTGTGGTAGAGATCTTTTGTAATGCTCTATATAAAGAGCCTTTTGATGTAATAGAACTCAGAATGCTTGAATGAAAAAACCAGAGTTCTTACTCTATCATTTGTTAACCTGTGCCAGTCTTGGTTAGCTCCAATCCTCAACAAACTTGTGCTAGTCTTAGTTTGTTGGCCTAAGCTTGAGTCATTCACTTGTGCTAGTCTTAGTGAGTGAGTTTTGCTTAGGATTCACTGCATTTGAGACTGTCTGTGCTTGCCTTGACAGTGTTGAATACAGGGTTTGCTATCTTGTTTTAGTTGTTTACTTGTTTGTTTCTAATTCTTGCAACAACCCCTAGTTTGGTGTTCCACGTGGTTATGAAATATTTTTGTAGGAATATAATGATTGAAATGTTGAGGTGTAACGTGGGTAAATTGCATTCTCTTGAGGACTAGTTTATTCGTGAAGTTGGCGATGTCGAGTTACGAGCGACCTTTGAATTATCATGGATGAGAGATAAGTGTGGAGTTCCTCCCTATCTTTTCCCTTGGATTGACCCTTGCTCAATCGGCTACTCTTCAATCCTTCCCCTTTTAGGTCCATTTTGCTCGTTGGACGTACCTCTTAGTATCAATATTTGTGAACTTAATGTTCGAGTCGCGCTATGTACGTGTAATGTCTTGTAATTTTGAATTTATCCTTGAGAAAACTTCCAAATTTCCATATTGTGTTTCTAATTTAACGTTTCAAAGGAGTCTAAAGATGGATTGTGTACCCTCTTTTTGGAGAAAATGGATTTCTATTGCTTTTATATTTGGATTTTGCTTTTGGTTGGATTTTTGGACTTGTTATTGGAGACGTCTGGTGACTAGTCCTGCCCTTACTAACGCTTGTTTGATTTTCGATTTCACTATTTTGACATTGATTTGATCTGGATAACTAGAGTTATCGTTCGCGACGGGCACTCTTGAGATCCGTAAATAAAGTTTCGCACTTACGAAAAATCTCCTTAAACCGTTTACGAGAAGTACCTCGTTTCATAAATGTTTCCCTTGTAAAAGCTTTCGTATTGATTTTGAAAACCGATTCTTGTCTTTGATACTTTTGCTTTCTACTCTCAAGTTTCGGGAACGAAACTTTTTAAAAGTTGGGGTGTTGTAACACTCGCAAAAGTACCCTATTTTTATATTAAAAATATTATACGGATACTTTTCAGCGTAATTTTGGATTTAGTCTAGAACTTAGTTTCCCGTGTCTAATTTACCAAATCCGAGTTCGTATTTGGACTTTACTCGAAATTCCGTGTGAGTTACGCCTTAAGGCGCTTTTGGGCTTTTTCCCCCATATTTCTCCACTCACCCTTATAAACCCTAACTCCCTCACTCACTTTTCCACTCACCTTCTTCTTCAACAATTAACCAAAACCATAAACCCCATTCTTGATCAAGCTCAAATTCGTCGCTACTCCTTCATTACTCACTCAAACCCTCTAATTTTCATCATAAACTTCCTCTCTTATCGTCCTCTACCTTATTTGGTGGTGTTATTGCATGTAGCCTACTAGCTTGACTTTTGACTATAGATCTCTTTCCGCGTCTTTCGTGTGGTTTAGCCGAATTTGGGGTTCTCGACGTCTTTGTATGATCGAGTCTTGGATGTGGAACGTTATACCACATGTTGAATCAGGAAATGTCTTATTTAGAGAGTCTGGCCAAGTTTAGACTAGGACTGTATTATTATCGTCGTCCTAACGAGGGGATTAGAGTCTTGTGTGTACGAAACGTCTTATCGTACACGATTCCGGGAAACGTCTTATCCCGTGAACTTGTTTGTCTAGGTCATGAATATACGAAACGTCTTGTTGTATACGGTTCCGGGAAATGTCTTATTCTGTGGGCTTCCATTGACTTGTCTTGCTATTGTACATGATGGTAGTGCGTGCCATTTACCGTGAGATTATGTTGTCATATTCGTATGATTGGATGGTCGTTTGTAAGTTGAATTATACGTGAACATTGAGTTGGACTCTTGCATGAAATAGATGATTGACGTGGTTTATATGTCGAGTCCCTATCATATCAAGTATATGCCGCTAACGGTGAGGTGTAAGCCCTAGTGTGTAAGCTTGTCTTTTTGAGTTCGGGTGTGAGCTAGCGGGCGTTGGCCTCGACGATTCACCCCTAGACGTTTCTTAGCTAGTTATGCTAAATGACTTTGATATTTGATAACGTTTTGAGAGACTACGTCTCTTGTAGTATATTATACTTTAAGTTTGTAATTATTTGACATTCCTCGTACTTTTATTTTGGCATGTAAAAAGTTTCAAAAATATCGTAATTTCAGCTATATAAATTGCATGCTTTTTATGTTTTATTTCCGCTATCGCGAGGGTTGTCACAGTGGAAGATTGAGGGAGTAAAAAGGGTTATATAAGGGTGAGGGGAAAAATGGGGGAAAAAGGCCCAAAATGTGGCTTAAGGCGTAACCCAAACGAAATTCCGAGTAGAGTCCGAATACGGACTCGGATTTGCTAAATTAGACACGGGAAACTAAGTTCTAATCTAACTATAAAATTACGCTAATCAATAATAATATAATATTACTAAAATAAAATAGGGTACATTTGCGGTTGTTACAACTAATCAATAATTCACTTTTACCAACTAATCACTATACTTTCAAAATATTTCACAAAATAAAGCTAGCCGTTGTACGGCAACTTACTCTTCTCAAAACGGTACCACGTATTCTTACCCAATTCATTTAAACTGTTATCTATTTCCTTTATGGTCATCATCCCGTCTTCCAAAATCTATTAATACTCGAACACTAATACCGCCAATAATACCCGAATTCCAAACACCATTCCTTTCTCACTTCACCTAGAATCCACCCAAAAATCCTCAACTCGAAACATTAGAACAATCATTTACCACGATTACTCATAATATCCATCTGAACTCTCACCATATTTCGACAACAACTTTCTCATACCCAACCAGATCAAAGCATCCAAAATCATCTGTGGAAGTACCCTCTTACAACTATGTCTCCCACAAAACATCAAGTAAAGCAACAACATAACAATTATAACAACTTTCAACACCCGCTAAACTCTACACTAAAACCGACAAGAAAAAGTTTACAAAACGACAATAATGAAAGTTACAACATCTACCCACATGCTTAGCAAAGAATAAGCTGGAGTCCCCAAAATTTGACCCACTAGCTAACTTCAGAAAGACCAACAAAAACGCATAATCATTGAACCAACCACCAATCGACAAACTCTACCATACGAACAAAATGCCTAGACCACCCATGACCATGACATCTTCATCCGCTATACACATGCTACTAATACCACAACTTAGACTACCGACTCACAACACGAGTAACGAGTAAATATTAACCTATAATAGTTCTAACCAAGGAAGGTAGACCCACAACTATCACATACAACACCCTAACCTACACAATAATAACGTATCATTCTCCTTTGGCTCACAAACCCCCATTTTCGCCACCCAATGCCGCAAAGGTACACTCCTGCAACACAACTACTAGGGACTACCACCTCCACACCTATTATCCTCTTTCTAACATGAAGACAACTCCCAAAACAAATACACTTGGAAAGTACGTCCACACTCCACTATATCAATCATCAATAATACTATAACCTTTGCCAAACTTCCTCAATTCAAACCACGGCTAGTCCGCCTCCATCAACGCCTATCTCTCAGTAAAATGACTCGCATGGTATTAAAATACATATCTCGAGATACCCACCAAATATAATCACAGTAAGCTCTCACATTACCTTTTTGAAAGTTAAACGCTCTTATTCCTTCTTTAGTTCAACATCCTCATGAAAGATTCCAATATAGGCCTACTATACTATCAAAATATTCATTCATAATTCCACATTTGAATCTCTCATCTCCAAATTACGTCTACTCAAACTTCAAACCGCCCAATTCTATGTTTGCGATATTTTATCAATATACCACAAAATACACATAAATCTCACACGAATCACTACCCACAATACTTCCAAAGCCATGAACAATTACACCAACAATTACTACAACATTCTCGCGATTACTTTCCTACAATTTCCCACAAACAATTATCCGCTAATATATGTTATATTCTTTTGTCCCATAATCATTTTTCATCTCATTCGAAAATACTAACACTTTTTCTTAACTATTTCTTACCAACTATGTCCTTTCCATCCCTAGTACTTACCTCAAAATATGTTCCTTCAAATATTCTTCTTCTAACCTAACTCATTCCCATTCATACTTCCCAATAATATCATTCCTTTTTAGCTCTTCTATTGATTCAACTATGCCTTACTTAATCAATTCGCGAAATATACCTCGTCCAATTCACACCAATGACAATTACTCATTCTCACAAAGATTCACTCTCACTATCTAGTCCTCCAATAATGTGATTTCTTTCTTATTACCTCAATATCACAAACTCAACAACACGTCGCTACAATCTGCTAATAATACGCAAAAATAACTTCCCTTAACACACTATTGTCCCGCATTCACTACTAATAAGCTCAAACAAAAAACGATATTCATCATATATTGCTATTTTCCATCCGTAGCATACCTCAAAATCATGGTTGCCTCATATAATACTTCCGAAATTATTCCATAGCCACAATCGCCTCGTAGTTACTCGAATGTCCACCAAAAAACAATCGCATCTATTACAAGCCTCACTTACATATCAAGCGAACTAATCTCTCTAGGTACGATCATTATTACATTCCTCTATATCGGTCTTCATCGCATATATCCCTAATAACCATAAACATTCTCATTTCACAGTATATTTGACACATATTCTCATTTGTAACCACTCATAACACTCTTCTCAATTCTCATTTCATACATCATCACTCCCAAATTATTATTTTGCCATATCCATGAGAGCCTCTATATATTGTTCAACTCGTGGCATTATTACTCATCACATATCGCACAACTAGCTCTTCCTTTCACAAGGCTCATCAATCAATCCAACTTAATCATATATAACCACACACATTTCTCACAAAACAATACAATCATGGGGAACATTATCCACTTATAAAAATCATCGAACCCATTTGCCAAGGTCAATATATTCGAAACACATAACAACAATACACTATAACCCAATATGATGACAACTCCTTCACATATATAAAATAAGGGGCAATTAAGTAATTAACTTAACACAACAGTACATTGACAAAACAAACTCATAATTTCCGCCCTTGTGCCGAAGCCATTCGGTCGAGTACATCACACTCGGTCGAGTACTCAGTAAACTCGGTCCAGTACAACACATTCGGTGGAGTACAGACTATACTTGGTCGCGTACACACTCCTGTAACCATCCCAAAAGTAAAAATGCACACACTCGATCAAATGCTGAGTGCACTCGATCGAGTACCCTGCACTCGGTCGAGTACCCTTATGCACTCGGTCGAGTGCCCTTATGCACTCAGTCGAGTACAACGCATTACTCAGCAATGAGCAGTTCATATCTCTCTCATTTCTAAGTAGATTTCAGCTCATGAGCTACCATTAGAACCGTACCACGAGAAGCTATCACCTACACTTCGAATTAACTCAACGTCATTTCTAGAACGCAAGTTATGACAGTTTAAAGACAGACCTTCCATAATCGAACTTCATACAATTTCAGTTTTTTGTTACCAAAAAATTACCACTCTTCAACATACTTTATATCACATATAAGACCACACTTCACAACCATTTACATGTTCATATCATCGCAACATGCCAATATCAACACAATCATACTCCATTCAAATATGTCATTCTCCTCATTTCTCAATATTCCGTCTCAATATTCACATACGTCATTCATGTCAATTATTTCACATAACATTCTCATACTAAACTTCCATCAATCACATAACAAGTATATCATGCAAATACGTCCCCGACACATCCATGTAGTTGTCGACCAAGAGTCTTAAGGGCAATGTTGCTATTTTAAGAGGTCTTGCAAATCTTTGTGGTAGCTCCAACAACACTACCTAACCGGGTTCATTTTAATTTAACACTCCTAAGTTCATTGGATTCATTGCTTTTAGGTACTAAAATTATTGCTCTTATGGCACTTTGTAACACCCCCATCTACCAAAGAGCCTTATTAAGGCCTTCCTTAGTAGATAAAGATGTTATCATCTCGGTTCCCCGAGGTAGATAATATCAAATAGACAATAATGCAACGACATTTATTAAAATTAGCTTTAAAATGAATACATTGTCTTAAAACAAAACAAAACAAGGTCTCAATTCAAATGTCAAACTAGTGAAAGTATAATGTCTAAAGACACAACGAAAGCTAGACTCATCATCACCGGCATTCCCCATCATTCATAAGCATGATCAACGAAATACCTGCTAAACTCCCACTCACCATTCCCCAATGGATCACAACACTTTTGAAAACATAAACGGGTTGAGTACCATCATGCATCAATCAATGCAATTACATGATCAAACAAACATCATAAGGTAACCAAGTATCCAGTAACCAGGAACAGGGAACATCTCCAAACTTCAATAACCGAGTTCCCGCTGAAGCGATAACCCCTGCCAGCGTCAGACTGCAGATCTGAACGCCGTTCCACCTACGATGTCAGGCCGCATCACTAAACATCAACAGCCCCTCCCAAAACAGGGAGATTTCCCGGATCATTAATGTACACATCCCCCTCATGGCAGGAGAGCAACGAGAGGCGAACTCGGGGTGTGGTCCGTCTCCCGTCGGACCACGAATATAGAACCAGTAACCAATCACAATCACAAGTAACATCATCATCATCATAATCATCATAATCATCATACTAACCAACATCAACAGTATCATCATCGATAATAGCATACATCAATCAACATACGAAAGTACTCAGTAAGAAAACCCTACCTCAAAGCAATTCTGCAACAATATCAAGCAAGACTATAATTCTTCTTCTATGAATTCCCCTCTTAACAATCATACAATTTATCTAAATCAACAATCTATTATACTTACTTAATTCTCAACCCTAATTCATATTAGGATTCTAATAAATCTATGCTACAAAATTAATTAGACTAGAGATTAAGACACATACGACGACAATCGATGAAAAGAAAATATATATATATAAACCCAAGCTTAGTGATGGATTAAGGTTATTAGGGAGAGATTTGAGAATGTTTGAGGGTTTTAACTAAAATTTAACTGACGAAATATATATATATATATAAACCCTTAATCATCTTAACCCCAAACTGTTCGACAAAGCCCTTCAGACCGGTGTCTCGGTCGAGTACTCGCTAGATTCGGCCGAGTGCCACCTAGACAAAAGACTGCCTAAGCGACAGACTCGACTACTCGGCCGAATACAACTCACTCGGCCAAGTACAGACACCGCTCGGTCGAGTGCCCCCTACTCGAACGAGTACAAGGCTAACAGATATACGGAGTATTACACGCATACATTTTGCGTTTGGTTGGATGTTTGCACTTGTTATTGGAGACGCGTCTGATAACTAGTCCTGCACTTACTAACGTTGTTTTGAATTTCGATTTCACTATTTCGACTTTGCTTTTTGGATAATTAGAGTTCTCGTTCGCGACGAACATTCTTGAGATCCGTAAGTAAAGATTCACACTTATGAAAAATTTCCTTAAACCGTTTCGAGAAGAACATCATTTCATAAATGCTTTCCCTTATAAAAGCTTTCTTGTTAATTTTTTTTAAAAACCGATTCTTGTCCTTGATACTTTAGTTTTCTATTCACAAGTTTCGAGGACGAAACTTTTTAAAAGGTGGGGTGATTGTAACACCCGGAAATGTACCCTATTTTTCTAGTAAAAATATTTTACGGACACTTTTCAGTGAAATTTAGTTTTAACCGTAAATTTAATTTTTCCGAGTCGAATTTAGAATTTCCGAGTTCGTATTTGGAATTTCCGAGAGATTCCATGAGAATCCCGTCTTAAGGCGAGTTTGACTTTTCTTGACTTTTAAGTCGTCTTTGACTTTTCTTGACTTTTAAGTCGTCTTTGACTTTTCTTGACTTTTGAGCCGTCTTTGACTTTCGTTGACTTTTTCCTTCATATACTCCCTCAAACCCTAAATCCTTCATTCATTTCCACTTACACTTTCTTCCTCATCAAACCATCAAAACCTAGCCTCCATAATCATCCAAGCTTAGAATCTTCATAGCTCGTTCGTTTGTTGCTCAAATTCACGTAAGTTCGTCTTATTCTTCCGCTCTTAGCTTCCTCTATCCGTATTGGTAATAAAATTACCGTCTTTCTCGCTTTTTAAATTATCCGTCTTTCTCAAGGTGGATGAGATTCATCTTTTATTATCTAATTGTATGTAGGTGGAGACTAGGAAGGTTTAGAAACCGTTTAAAGACGCGAAAAGGTAACGGTGAAGGGTTACTCGATATCATTTACGTGTTTTATGTGATTTCTAGGATAGAAACCGTATTTAGATTATGGTTAATATGCTTAGGACTTGTGTTGTTGTTGATGGATGTCGTTAGTTGTTAATTGATATGAGAATTGATGATTTGTGATGATAAATGAGGATTTTGTTGTTGATAACATGTTGATTTTTTATCGTCCTTGAATCCCGTGAAGGACGCAGGCTGCGTTGGGGGACGCAGGCTGCGTCGTAGGACGCAGGCTGCGTCGTGGGTGACGCAGGCAACGTCATACGCTGCCAGCAGAAATTTTCCTGCACTGACCCCTTTTCGTAAAATGATCATATCTCCTTCGTTACTTGCTTGTTTTAGGCGTGTGACATCTCGTTGGAACCGTAAGAGGATAAGCTATCACCTCCAATTCGAATTTCTGAATTTTCATGTCTAGAACTCTAGTTATGACCGTTTGAAGTGGACCCTTGTTTTCGTTGGTTTCCAAACAACGTTGTTTTGGA
Organism: Heliosperma pusillum; assembly: GCA_022085475.1. Classification (NCBI taxonomy): domain Eukaryota; kingdom Viridiplantae; phylum Streptophyta; class Magnoliopsida; order Caryophyllales; family Caryophyllaceae; genus Heliosperma; species Heliosperma pusillum. The sequence goes on from JAIUZE010074871.1 coordinate 28,399, forward strand.
GAGGTGATCTATGTTTTTATTCATTATGCTTCATAAACTTGTTCTAATGCTTATGTATCATGTATTGACTCATTTTTATCATATTTAAACTTATATGATTCCCTATTCTCATGTTTTGTGACGGTTTTTGGTATGTTCCCACTTTGAGTCGGTTTTTACAAATGTTACGGTTTGAGCACTATTTTGTTATGTGCTTTTGTACTCTCATTCCCTTGGCTACCTCCACGTTCGTAAGGCTGGAATGTCGGAACGGGGAGGTATCCTACTGCTTAATTGCATGTGTTAGTGGGCATACGACGACGTTGTTGGGAGTTGAACGCTATGCGTTGATCGACCCAGCCGTCAAATGTTGTGTACTTGCGAGGTGGTGTTATTTGCATGTAGCGTACCGCTTGTTATGAGGCTTGAGCTCTTTTCCGCCTCTTTCGTGAATTGATCTACCGAATTTGGGGTACTCGGCGTCATGTGTAAGACCGAGTCTTGGGTGCGAAACGTTTTATCGCACGTCGAATCGGAAAACGTTATATTCCGAGATCCTGGCCAGGTTTAGACTAGTACCGTATTATTATCGTCGTGCTACCAGGAGGAAAATAGTCTACATAGGCGAAAGGTAAGCATCGCGTATGAGTTCAGGGAAATGCTTATCCCGTGGATGCCTTTTAATCATACTTGCCATGTACACGATGCTAGTGCGTTTCATTTACCGTGAGAGTGCGTCTTCTGTAGTCTTTGAATGCGTGATTTTCATTGATATTGTTCATGGTTATGCATGATTGGGGCACCTGTCAAGGTCTTGGTTCGTGAATGGATGATAATTGTTGGATTGTATTGTGATCATAGCATTGACTTGCACTTGGTTTGTCTGTCGAGTCTAATCTTCACTCTCAATACCGCTAACGGTGAGATGCAAGCCCTAGTGAGCGTATTCGGTTGCCTAAGAGTGTCTTTCCCGAGTCTTGAATAACATGATGGTTCCTCAATTTGATTTCCATATGATCTTATCATTATATATTGGATTGTCTATCTATTCTTACTGTAACTCACATGTATATCTATATATGCATGATTTTACTTTGTATTTCCTTATATGTACGTTTAATGTGATATGGCTGGGAGAACCCGGAGTTACTCCCCACTGATTGTGGCGTTCATGTTTTTCATGAATGAACAGGTTGCTTGCATGGATGGCTTTTGCTTGACATTTTGGGTTCGGGTGTGAGCTAGCGGGCGTTGTCCCTGGATTAAAACACCTCTAGACGATTTTAGCTTGTTTGCTAAACACTTGTTCTTTGCTAACATTTTGAGAGACTCCGTCTCTTTGTTGTATTCCGTACTTAGTTTGAAATATTTTGACCCTCCTCGTATTTTATATCTTGCATGTATAAAAGTTTTTAAAATACCGTATTTCCGCAAATTACTTCACATGCTTGTATGTTTTATATTTCCGCATTCGCGAGGGTTGTCACAGTTGGTATCAGAGCTTAAACGCTCCCGACGCACACACGTTAACCCTAAACTTAAATTACTTGACCTTGAAATAATAAATGAGAGATGGGTAGAATTAAGGACCTAAGGTGGTAGTCTTTGGTGTACTTGATGTTTGTTAGGTTCTAACTTGTTTGTTGATTGTGTTGAGTGATGTTATGTTTGTTTGTATCTACCGTCTTGAGGTGGATCATGTGTTACCTAGAAGAAGTATCCTCTACCGAAGATTGAAGGTTGACAAGTCTAATTAAAGTGTATTTCTTCCTCATCTATGAATTCTCTCATCCTTATTATATTATGCTCTTTTCCTTCTATCTGGGTGATTCTTTCTCTTCCATCTTGTTTGCCTCTTGGAAATTATTCTTGATAGTTCCTCCATCTTACCATTGGTATCCTTACCTTCCTCTTGTAACATTTTTGTGGATGCTATACCCATTTGTTTGTGGTATATTATACTTGGTCGGAAGAACTTTGAATTTTGTGGAATATTAGTATTTGTTAGAATGAATTTTGTGATTTGAGGAAAATGGTGTAGATCTAAATTCACCCTATATTGATGATTGGTTGTAACTCTAAGGAAAGGTAGTAAGATAAGTTTGATGATTTTAATGCTTGATGCTTGCCATGACTAATGTGTAAATAGTTCATGATATTGGATGGTGTAAGGTTGAATGAGTTGACTAAGACTTCTTAACCCTTTAGCGATTTAATCATTTGAATTTAGGAGTTTGAATGATGCCTTGAGTGGTAAAATTCTTTTGAGGTTAAGTAACGTCTTGTGGTTTCCTATTGTGTGTTTGTGAGTGTAGGCTTAGTGGAAAGGCACTTGGCTATAGTTCTTGGCTTTAAAATTTTGATCTTATCTTATGGTATCGGAGACTCGTTTGGAGTAGTAAGGTTTCGTTGTAAGTTGAACCATATTACTTGAGGATTATGATGTGAGTTATGATGGAAATACCTTGGGACGTTAATGATGATGTTTGACTTGAGGTTGTACTTTGTTAATAATGAACTCGTGGGCTATATGATGTTGATAATGACGTTTTGTTCGGTGTTCTACCTTGTGGCCATAGGAGTTGAAATGAGATTAGTATGGAGAATTCCTTATTGGTTCTTCGGTTTTTGAAACCTTTGGGAATGTGTCAAATTATGGAGTTGAGAGAATGTTATTATGCTTGAGTTGCAATTCCGCAATTGGGAATCCGTGTTATATGAAAGGGCGGATGAATTGGGTTGTAATCGATTTGTTAAATCTAGGTGTACCTTACTTTGATGATTGTGGTACGATGGTCCCTTGTAAGAGACCTTTGTTTGGGATGAGTTGCTTTACTATCACCCTAAGCCTGAAAGGAGAAATTTTGTGGAATTAAACCTTAAACCTTTACCCGTGCCATTGTCCCTTTTCATTTCCATTCTTGAATGTTTTTGTCAAGATTGATCTTTAAGAAAATACAAGCTCGTACTTTCTTTCTTACTCAGATATCTTTATAACTCTACTATCTGTTTTGTCTCTTCCTCAACCTCGTTTTCCTTTTTTCGCCTTCGCCTTTTTCATCTTATCGTAGTCTTTAATGACGCTTCCTAATGTTCCTTGTATCATATTCTTTTATCCCTACTCTCTTGAGAGGTAGTTTTCTTTTTAGCTAACGTAAGGATTAGTAGGTGTGTTTTGAAGAAGTTTCCAATATGGTACCTACCGTCCTATTAAGCAAGTTCCATTTATAAGGAATTGAGGATAAACTTAGGATGAAACTCTCCTAGGGGTTTTAGACTATGAAAGCTTAATGTTGCAATATCATTTTGAGGATCGAAATAAGCATAATGATAGTTGGTAGTTGTGGTTAAGAATTTTAGTGATTCTTTAAGTGTTACTTGGGAAATTGTGGTCTTTAAATGTTGGACCCTAACGGGAATAATTACCTTGTGGAATTTGGATTGGATTACCAAACTTGAGGAATATTGTCATAAGCGAAAACCGATGTATTGAGAGTTTGAAGGAGTTAAATAAATTGATTTACGGTCGCATTGCCCTATGATTGGCAAAAGTTAAGTGAAATGAGATTGTGTGACTAATCTCTTTTGAGGATTTGTGTTTTAACTTTTGAAGATGAGAATGTTCATTGTTAATATTTTAGGATAATGAGTTTTGGAATAAATTGGATCAAAGGATTTCATGGTAAGTCTCTTTTACCTTGTGGTTGATAGCTATCTTGTTTCCCTAGATATTGATATTTGATTGGTGGTTTCTAATAAGAGTTTTGATGGAACTAAGAAGATTAGAGTGCGTAATAAATCTTTCATGTGGATTGGTTAGTTGTGGAGTCTACCGTGCCGATGGACCTCAGTAGATTCTAATTGGATTTGAATAATTGGGATTTGTTACTCGAAGTTTCATGATTATGAAGTATTTTTGTAGGAATTCTGATGATTGAAAATGATGAGTTGCAAAATGGGTAAATTGTATTCTCTTGAGGATTTGGTTTATTAGTAGAGTTAGTAATGTCGAATTCTTGTAGATCTTCCTGCCGACTTTATCTTAATCTTCCTATCCCTAAGAATTCGATTTATTTTGTTTTTGCGTGTTTTGTATATATTTTGTTATCGTGATTTGTGAACTTGATATTCGAGTCGCTCTATGTACGTGTAATGTATTCTTATTTTGATTCTATCTTTGAGAAAACCTTCAAATTTCCATATTGTGTTCTAAATTAACTTTTCAAAGAAGTCTAAAGATGGTTTGTGTACCCTCTTTTTGGAGAAAATGGATTTCTTTTGCTTTTATATTTGGATTTTGCGTTTGGTTGGATGTTTGCACTTGTTATTGGATACGCGTCTGATAACTAGTCCTGCACTTACTAACGTTGTTTTGAATTTCGATTTCACTATTTCGACTTTGCTTTTTGGATAATTAGAGTTCTCGTTTGCGACGAGCATTCTTGAGATCCGTAAGTAAAGTTTCACACTTATGAAAAATTTCCTTAAACCGTCTCGAGAAGAACATCATTTCATAAATGTTTTCCCTTGTAAAAGCTTTCTTGTTAATTTTTTTTAAAAACCGATTCTTGTCCTTGATACTTTAGTTTTCTATTCACAAGTTTCGAGGACGAAACTTTTTAAAAGGTGGGGTGATTGTAACACCCGGAAATGTACCCTATTTTTCTAGTAAAAATATTTTACGGACACTTTTCAGTGAAATTTAGTTTTAACCGTAAATTTAATTTTTCCGAGTCGAATTTAGAATTTCCGAGTTCGTATTTGGAATTTCCGCAAGATTCCATGAGAATCCCGTCTTAAGGCGAGTTTGACTTTTCTTGACTTTTAAGTCGTCTTTGACTTTTCTTGACTTTTAAGTCGTCTTTGACTTTTCTTGACTTTTGAGCCGTCTTGGACTTTCGTTGACTTTTTCCATCATATACTCCCTCAAACCCTAAATCCTTCATTCATTTCCACTTACTCTTTCTTCCTCATCAAACCATCAAAACCTAGCCTCCATAATCATCCAAGCTTAGAATCTTCATAGCTCGTTCGTTTGTTGCTCAAATTCACGTAAGTTCGTCTTATTCTTCCCCTCTTAGCTTCCTCTATCCGTATTGGTAATAAAATTACCGTCTTTCTCGCTTTTTAAATTATCCGTCTTTCTCAAGGTGGATGAGATTCATCTTTTATTATCTAATTGTATGTAGGTGGCGACTAGAAGGGGTTTTAGAAACGTTTAAAGACGCGAAAGTAACGGTGAAGGGTTACGCGATATCATTTACGCTGTTTTATGTGATGTTTTAGGATAGAAGAAAACTAGAAACCGTATTTAGATTATGGTTAATATGCTTAGGACTTGTGTTGTTGTTGATGGATGTCGTTAGTTGTTAATTGATATGAGAATTGATGATTTGTGATGATAAATGAGGATTTTGTTGTTGATAACATGTTGATTTTTTATCGTCCTTGAATCCCTTGAAGGACGCAGGCTGCGTCGTAGGACGCAGGCTGCGTCGTGGGTGACGCAGGCTGCGTTATACGCTGCGAACAGAAATTTTCCTGCACTGACCCCTTTTCGTAAAATGATCATATCTCCTTCGTTACTTGCTTGTTTTGGGCGTGTGACATCTCGTTAGAACCGTAAGACGATAAGCTATCACCTCCAATTGGAATTTATGAATTTTCATGTCTATAACTCTAGTTATGACCGTTTGAAGTGGACCCTTGTTTTCGTTGGTTTCCAAACAACGTTGTTTTGGAGAGGTGATCTATGTTTTTATTCATTATGCTTCATAAACTTGTTCTAATGCTTATGTATCATGTATTGACTCATGTTTATCATATTTAACTTATATGATTCCCTATTCTCATGTTTTGTGACGGTTTTTGGTATGTTCCCACTTTGAGTCGGTTTTTACAAACGTTACGGTTTGAGCACTATTTTGTCTTGTGCTTTGTACTCTCATTCCCTTGGCTACCTCCACGTTCGTAAGGCTGGAATGTCGGAACGGGGAGGTATCCTACTGCTTAATTGCATGTGTTAGTGGGCATACGACAACGTTGTTGGGAGGCGAACGCTATGCGTTGATCGACCCGGCCGTCAAATGTTGTGTACTTGCGAGGTGGTGTTATTTGCATGTAGCGTACCGCATGTTATGAGGCTTGAGCTCATTTTCCGCCTCTTTCGTTGAATTGATCTTACCGAATTTGGGGTACTCGGCGTCTAGTGTAAGACCGAGTCTTGGGTGCGAAACGTTTTATCGCACGTCGAATCGGAAAACGTTATATTCCGAGATCCTGGCCAGGTGTAGACTAGTACCGTATTATTATCGTCGTGCTACCAGGAGGAAATGTGTCTACATAGGCGAAATGTAAGCATCGCGTATGAGTTCAGGGAAATGTGATCCCGTGGATGCCTTTAATCATACTTGCCATGTACACGATGCTAGTGCGTTTCATTTACCGTGAGAGGTGTCGTCTTGTGTCGTCTTTGAATGCGTGATTTCATGATATTGTTCATGGTCATTGCATGATTGGACACCGTCAATGTCTTGGTTCGTGAATGGATGATAATATGTTGGATTTACTGTGATCATCGCATGACTTGACTTTGTTTGTCTGTCGAGTCTCAATCTTATCAATCTTATACCGCTAACGGTGAGATGCAAGCCCTAGTGAGCGTATTCGGTTGCCTAAGAGTGTCTTTCCCGAGTCTTGAATAACATGATGGTTCCTCAATTTGATTTCCATATGATCTTATCATTATATATTGGATTGTCTATCTATTCTTATTGTAACTCACATGGATATCTATATATGCATGATTTTACATTTGTATTTCCTTATATGTACGTTTAATGTGATATGGCTGGGAGAACCCGTAGTTACTCCCCACTGACTGTGGCGTTCATGTTTTTCATGAATGAACAGGTTGCTTGCATGGATGGCTTTTTGCTTGACATTTTGGGTTCGGGTGTGAGCTAGCGGGCGTTGTCCCTGGATTAAATCACCTCTAGACGATTTTAGCTAGTTTGCTAAACACTTGTTCTTTGTTAACATTTTGAGAGACTCCGTCTCTTTGTTGTATTCCGTACTTAGTTTGAAATATTTTGACACTCCTCGTATTTTATATCTTGCATGTATAAAAGTTTTTAAAATACCGTATTTCCGCAAATTACTTCACATGCTTGTATGTTTTATATTTCCGCTTTCGCGAGGGTTGTCACAATACCAATAAAATTGATTTCTAATTTAATGAATATAACAAAATTTCCAGGATATGATAAACATACCAAAATACAACCTTCGAAGGAATGCAACACCTGTTGCGCCTTTATGAAGGCTATATTTCAATCCCTTTTCCTTTTTACCAAGGTTGTTTGACCAGATTAGGTCAAACAGGCCCTTACAAAGGGTGCACCATGTGATGTGCATATTCTAAGGCCCTATTTACCCCTGTTTCTCAACTGCCAAGACGAATTGTATTTCTTTCGTTTTTAATCAACTCTTAATTATATTATCACCTATTTTCTGACGTATTTATTCATGATTAATTATGCTCTAACTATTTAACTTTTCGTATTTTGATAAGGGTAAAGTCGCGTCACCTTAATCAAAGTAATCCTAATTCACAACTAACTAATAGTCAGCGGTAAGTAAGGTATTGAATCCACAGGGAGGCGGTAGTATTCTAATCTGTTAAACTAGGTTTGTCTCTATAGTAACACTTCCGGGGTTTGGAGATTTGGAGAATTGTGTTCTAAACTAATGGCAAACAATAACAATAAAAGGTTGAAAACAATAAATAATAACAATAAAAGGTTGAAAACAATAAGATTAAAAGTCTAGGGTCTGAGGTTCACTAGGATTATTGTTCAGGGATAAGAATCTAATCAACTATCATGCAATAAAGTTATCTAACGTCACAAGATCGGTCGATTAAATTATGCCCTTAAGATCTACAATTTAACATGCGATCGCTATCATTAAACGAGTTCTAGTCAATTATCGTAGCCTATCTTAGTCTTAACCCGGTCGGTGTCAATCCTAATTCGCGAGACTAGTTAATTAATCCTGGCCAGTAATCAAACAACTAGAATTAAAACGATAATCAAACGATAACCATGCAATTGCAATTCAATTAATTAGTCTACCCCTTCTAACAATCCTAGATCCCCTTTCAACCCTAGAACGAAAATTAGCTACTCATAACGATATTAACAACAAAGGTAATAAATAAATTAAACATGATTAACAACAATGAAAAGATTAACAAAGAATAATTAAAGAACTAGAAGGTACTAATTGAATAACAAAGAAAGATTGAAGAATACCGATTACAAGGTTTGAACTAATGACAATAGTCTTGAGGAATTAATCCAGTAGCAAAGCAAAGAATTTTGAGTTTCTAATATTAAAGCATACCTAATAATGAAAGACGAGCTTTCCTTTTATAATACAAATCTAATTAATTAGGTTAAACTAGTTTAGGAAAATACGAAAACCGTCGAAAAACTAGGTTGCTCGATCGAGCAAAGTGAATCTGCTCGATCGAACAACCATCACCACGACTCGATCGAGCAAGGGGCTTCTGCTGGGTCGAGCATCCCTTCTTTTGGCTTGTTTCTTCGATTTTCTTCATTTTTTCTCTTTCGTTCTCAATTCCCATGCCTAACCTTCTACGATCCGACTCCGCCATGCTTCATATCTACCCAAAAAGCTCTAAATGCATCCAATCTGCATTAAAACATAACAGAAACGGCAGAATCGATATTCTAGCTAAAATAGCATAGAAATAAGCAAGGAAAGACGGTAAATCGAGTTATATGTAACTAAGGGAAGCATAAAATATGTATATAAATAATGATCATCAAACTCCCCCTAACCAATCCTTTGCTTGTCCCTAAGCAAAGCACTCAACACTATACAAGGACAAACATACAAATGGTGAATGAAAAACTCAAAGCTAATGTAAATGCACATACAAATCCTAAGCTATCCATATCTATAACAAAGTAATGACCAAGTTGTACCAATAAAAATAATTCAAAGGCACGGGAAAGTAGAAAACGCAGCTCATATTCCAAGATTTTACATGATACCGTAGTATTGACAAAAACCAAATACCTTTCAATTTTGGAAGGCTCAATTTGTCGGATTCTCGCGGATTCACTCTTGCACTCATAAATTTATGTAAGGGTGAGTTTTGTAAAGAAAGAAAGAAATAGAAACACTCACTCAACTTATGAAACATGCATGCATTCTAATGTGATAGTAACTTCGTCAACTAATACGCATTCGCTATAAAGTACATGAATCAAGACAACAAGGGAGACTAATGGGTGAATGTATAGAAGTGGATTGTGTCAATGCACGTATGGGAATCTGGGGCTAAAACCGGTAGTCGCAGCGACCCTTACCAAACCAAATCTAAAAGACTAGCACAAACCAACACCCGACTAGAGAAATCATCTTAAACTTTGACAACACAAGAGAGACATCGATATTGCTCTCTGAAAAATGCATTAGACTCTAGTATTTTTCCTTTCATTATCCCTTAACAATTCAATGAAGCAACATATATTTTTCTTTTTCCTCTTTTTCTTTTCCTTTCTTCTTTCTTTTCTTTTGATTTTTTTACATATCTTTTTTTTTTCTTTTCAAATCTTTTGCTTCACAACATTTATAAACAAAGGGAATAAATGACACAATTGTCAACATACTTGCTACACCCATTTGATATTCTTTTTTCAGAAATCCCGACCCAACCATAGTAGACAAGTAGATAAGAAAAACATGCAACTGCGACTGTCCCGATAAGGTAGGCAAATTCTAGGAATGTAGCTATTAGATAGGTTATAAAACAGGCTACAAAGGCTCAAATGGGCTAAACATAAAGAACTCAATAATAAGGGTATAAAATCAAGTCTTTTTGGCTATGTGAGGCTTATTTGAACAAAAAGAACCACCTTTCCTCATGCACTTATCAAACGAACGCGTATAGTATCAAGAAACTAATGTCACACTTATGCAATTTGATGTTACATATTCCACAAGGAGTACCACACTGAACCCTAAAGACAATGAGACCAGTTTATTGATGTTCCTGGCCTAGGAAGCTCTATAGACCTCAGAATTTTAAGTGGTTTACCAACAAAAATTGGCCAAATCTAATTAGCATAAGGTATGTCAAAAACGGTCAAGACTTGTACTATGAGCTTTGTTTTCAAAAGTAGTAAGTCAAAACAATGTACATGGACAACTTATTTGGGATTCAAATGCAGAAACAATGCAAATTATCATCATTGTTATTCAACTTCACCAAGACTCGACCTAATAAAATACAAAACATGTTTTTGGATTTTGTAAATTTTTCAATTTTTATGATTTTTTTTTCTTTCACACAACGGAAATAACTACACATTATAAATAAAGACTCTCCCCCAAACCTAAATGTCAAAGTGTCCTCAGTGTGACGCTAACAGCACAGCAATCACATATCAACCAACATCAGCAACCTAAAGGACACAACTAACAAAAGGGAAAAGGGGAAATAGCTAAAAGATAATACAATAAAAGAAAGTACAAGGATAGATAATACCAGCTTTTATAGAAATAGCCTCCCCCAAACCAGCTGCAAAATGGGGGCGTAGTGACCAGCTGTCACTACTGCTTATCATCACCATCATCATCATCATCATCCCTCTGAGCAGCACCAGAAGACGAGGCCCGAAATGGCTCACCAAAACCACCAACCGGAACATCCGGTCGGATAGGAGTATACCACTGACGACCTAGGCAACCAAAACTGTGACTAAACTCCTGGGAAAACTACTAAGGAGTCACCCCATAATTGTCGAACACACCACTCTCGTCACCTGGACCTCGGTAGTAGCTCGGCGGAGTCCAACCAGCAGTAGCATTCAGATCCGTCCGCATAAGGTTCTCCCAAAGCCCCCTCATCACCAAGTCGTTGTTAATGCCTTGGTAAATCCTAATCTCCCTCTCCAAAGCCGTATCATAGGTATAAGCAGGTGGAGGGTAAGGGTACAAAGCCGGGGTGGGTGTAGGGTGGGGTGTCGGGGTGGTGGTGGTCTGAGCAGAAAAGGATGGGGTGATCCGCCGACGAGGTCGACAGTTCTCTGTCAAAGTAAAAATAAGCTCAGGTGGAACCACATAAGAACGAGGGGGAGGGGTAAATCTAGTCTCAGGATCATGGGTAGGCAACCGCTCCGTAGAAGGTAGATGGTTACCCCTGTCGGGAAAAGCTATCCACTGGAAGCCCCGTACTCGCCACTGAAATCGAGCGTTACCTAACGCATTAATCCAGCAAAGTGTGTGGCGCAAGTACTCCTCGTTAACCCTAGGGGCATGAATCTCGGTCATTGGTGTGTACCGACGGTCTCCCCCAAACCCAGTAATTCGCCTAGCCAACCTAGTGACCAAGGCACCACAATCTAAAGAATGTTGGGTAGGGGAATTGACTCTCCAGTTAGCATAGCACACCAGACCGACCGGGTGGAAATGAAAAACATTCTCATGTTGGGGATTGAAGGTAGATGTAAGTAATAAAACCTCATGAGAATTTAATTTACTGAGGTCCTTCCTAGCAAACAAAAGGAGGCTAAAGAAACGCAAAAACAACCTTAAACAAGGATGTTGCACATCATTGAGAGTCATTGCATTGACACGCGCATCAGGAAGACCAGTAAAGAGAGTAAAATAATCAACGGCTTGAAACCCGGAAGGGATAGCAACAAAAGCATCATCATTACCAAGAGAAAGACCCAAATGATTAGCTAATTCAGCATATGACAACACAAAATCCCTTTTGAGCAACTGAAAAGACACACGCCTATTTAACTCGTCCCAATCGAAGGAAATAAAGAATTCAAGGGTCAGTGGTCGATAGGAAAGTTCATTGAGGGAATATAGCCCACCAAACTCGATTCGGTCAAACATATCAAAAATAGCATTACCAAAGCCGAGAGCAGCGAGAACAGTGGGGCACACACAACGAGTAGTGTCCATAGGACGACTCATAAGCGTAGCAAAGTGATCATGTTGGTCCTGCGTGCTAAAAACGATCCAAGGGTAGGTGGGGTTACTAAGAATCGCTTTTATTTGAGGTTGTCGAACTAGACGGGATTTTCTACGTCGCTTCCTAGTTCCTATTTGTCTAGACATTACAAATTGAAGTAAATAAACCACACAAACACCACAATATGCTCAAAAAGACGGATTATCAGACCCTAATTCGAAAAAAATCAAATTTTAGTCTAAAACGCAAGTAAGACGGAGCAATTAGTAATGCAAGAGTGCTTAATTACTAAAGAACGAAGCAAGGAAGCAACAAACAATGAATTAAAAGCACAAAATTGAAGAATAAGAAGCAAACCCTAGATTCACGTTTTGGGCAAAATAAGGGAGTAAGAACACCAATTTCTTCACAAATTGCACTTAAAATGAGTAGAATGATGATTGTTGATGCTAATATGATGATTAATTGATGAATGGAAGGTGCTTGAAGGAGTGAATTAAGAGAATAAGGGTGAAGGAGAAAGTAAAAGTGACGAAAGAATGAAGAAGAATGAGAAAAAATTGGGGAAAACCTGATATTAGAAGCGCGGGACCGGTCGGACCGGCCGACTCGATCGAGCAAGTCAGGCTGCTCGATCGAGCAAACTAAAAGTTCCAGATTTTTGAGCTTTGCTTGATTCTCGGATAAATTAGGGTATGTCTAACTCGATCGAGCGCCAGGTTTGCTCGATCGAGCAACCTTAGAAATTTCGGAATTTGCCTCTTGTTCTTATTGTTGTTCATTCTTTCGTGTCGTTCATAAGGCGACTTCCAATTTTATTTCCTGCAAGCACTCAATAAAATTGTTAGATCACTCCCTCACCTGACTCAATAAAGTAGACCTATATTAACTATATTAACTATCCAAACTAAATTTAATTAAACTATAACATTAATAACTAAGCTATTTGAAATAAATTTTACAAATGAAGTACAAGTAAACCCTCGGGTTGCCTCCCGGGTAGCGCTGGTTTAATTGGTCCCGCACGACCGTGTTACCTCAAAAGTCATCGGCATTTATCAAGAGTGAAAAGGTCGACGACCTCTATCACTCTTATAAATGCTCCATCATAATAGATCTTCAAGCGTTGACCATTGACTTTGAAAATTTCACCCTTGTCGGTTTCTAGCGTAACCAACCTAAACTTGTTGACCTCGGTAACGGTGAATGGTCCTGAGCATCTGAACTTGAGTTTACCTTGAAACAAACGCAAATAGGAGTTAAATAATAATACTTTATCACCAATTTTAAATTCCTGCTGCAGGATATGCTTGTCGTGCCACTTCTTGGTCTTCTCCTCGTAAACCCGAGCACTATCATAGGCATGCAATCGAAACTCATCGAGCTCGTTCAATTGCATAAGTCGTTTCTCACCCGCCAGTGAGGGATCCATGTTAAGCTCTTTAATGGCCCACATAGCCTTATAATCAAGTTCAACCGGTAGATGGCATGCCTTGCCATAGACTAACCGGTATGGAGAAGCACCGATCGGAGTCTTAAAAGCAGTTCTGTAAGCCCATAAAGTGTCATCGAGCTTACGACTCCAATCCTTCCTGGATTTACTCACAACTTTCTCAAGGATAGACTTAATCTCCCTATTAGAAACCTCCACCTTGCCACTTGTCTGCGAATGATAACTTAACCCCCGACGATGTGTAACGCCATATTTCTTCAATAAAGTGTTAAGATGACGTTCATTGAAATGCTCTTTTCCATCGCTAATGAGAGCACGAGGAACCCCAAATCGTGGGAAATTGATCTTCTGAAACAGTTTCACAACTGCTTTGGCATTGCAAGTGGGAGTGGCAATGGCTTCTACCCATTTGGAGACATCGTCGACTGCTACTAGAATATATTGGTTACCCTGGGAAGATGGGAATGGCCCTTAATAGTCAATACCCCAAACATCGAATATCTCAACTTCCAAAATACCCGTTTGAGGCATCTCATGCCTTTGCGAAATATTACCCGTCCTTTGACACGCGTCACAAGAACGGACAAATGTAGTAGCATCCTTGAGAATAGTCGGCCAATAAAACCCCGACTGCATAACCTTAGCAAAAGTCCTTGAGGGACCATGATGACCGCCATGTGAAGAAGAGTGACAATGAGAAAGGATGGCATGTACCTCACCCTCTGGAATACATCGTTGATACATGCCGTCGGCACATTCCTGGAATAGATAAGGATCATCCCAAAAACACCTCTTGACATCGTGTTGAAACCTCTTCTTTTGCTGATAAGATTGACCCGGAGGCATAATTCCCCCAACCAAAAAGTTGGCATAATCGGCAAACCACGGAGTTTCCATGGTAATGGCAAGGAGATGATCATCAGCAAACGAATCATCAATGGGGATTGAGTCTCCCGCTTTAAACCTTAAATGAGAGAAATGGTTAGCAACCACATTCTCTGCACCTGACTTTTTCCCAGACCTCCAAATCAAATTCTTGTAATAACAAGATCCAACGAATAAGCCGAGGTTTGGCTTCCTTCTTAGCCAACAAGTACTTCAGTGATGCATGGTCAGTGTAGACTATCACCTTAGATACCACAAGATACGCTCTAAACTTATCTAAAGCAAAGACAACCGCAAGTAACTCTTTTTCAGTGGTAGCATAGTTAACTTGCGCATCATCCAAAGTCTTACTAGCATAGTTTATTGCATGTAGCACCTTATCCTTCCTTTGCCCCAAAACAGCCCCAACTGCATAGTCACTGGCATCACACATTATCTCAAACGGCAATGTCCAATCAGAAGACTGGATAATGGGAGCTGAGATTAGAGCTTGTTTAATCCTGTCAAAAGACTTAACACAGTCATCAGTAAAAACAAACGGGGCATCCTTATGGAGAAGCTTAGTCAATGGTTTAGCAATCTTTGAAAAATCCTTAATAAAACGGCGATAGAACCCCGCATGACCATGGAAGCTTCGAACAGTTTTAACATTCACCGGGTACGGTAATTGCTCAACCACTTCCACTTTAGCCTTCTTCACTTGGATGCCTCGTCCAGACACCAAATGACCAAGTACCACCCCTTCAGTTACCATGAAGTGGCACTTTTTCCAGTTTAACATAAGATTGCTTTTCTCACAACGTTGTGAGACTTTAGTTAGATTAGCTAAACAACTATCAAAATCGGTCCTATAAACACTGAAGGCATCCATAAAGACCTCCATAATATAATCGATATAATCAGAAAAAATAGCCATCATACAACGTTGAAAGGTGGCGGGGGCATTACATAACCCAAATGGCACTCTTCGGTAAGCCAAAACACCATAAGGGCATGTGAAGGTAGTCTTTTCCTGATCGTCAGGATGAATGGGAATCTGAAAGAATCCCGAGTAGCCGTCTAGATAACAAAATACTTATGACACGCTAGACGCTCTAACATTTGGTCAATATAGGGAAGAGGGGAGTGGTCTTTCCTAGTGGCTACATTTAGTCTCCTATAATGAATACACATCCTCCACCCTGTCACTAGTCTAGTAGATATGAGCTCATTTTTCTCATTAGTGACGACTGTAGTCCCTCCCTTTTTAGGGAGTACCTGAACAGGACTGACCCACTTTGAATCAGAAATAGCATATATGATTCATGCATCCAACAATTTCTGCACCTCTTTTCGAACTACCTCTTGCATAGTGGAGTTCAAATTAAACGACGCTGACCGTGCCTACAAGGTTTATGGTCTTCTTCTAAATGGATACGGTGCATACAAAAGTCAGGACTAATACCTTGTAAATCAGCAATGTTATAACCTATAGCCTTCTTATGCCTTTTTAAAACCACCAACAAATCAGTAAGTTGGCTTTCAGATAGGTTAGCACTGACAATTACAGGGTTCATCTCATGCGAATCAAGAAAAACATATTTAAGATGAGAGGGGATGGATTTAAGTTCAGGTTTCTTTACCTCGGTAACCTTAGGGGGGTTACCTAAGCTATAAACCTTTTGTAACTTGCAGTCCTCTCCTGTCAGCAGTTTTTCCATCTCAACTATCTCTTTACTTCGTGAGCTTCCAGCTTCAGCAGTGCTGGAAATTAAGGCGATCTCCAGAGGATCCATATTCAAACATAAAGAAAGACAGACATCAATAGTTAAATCCACAATATCGACTCTATGACATGTCTCTTCTAGCATGGGGTGTTTCATGGCATTATCTAAGTTGAAAGTGATTGTGTCATCCCCCACTGTTAGTGTAAGTCTCCCATTCTTAACATCTATAACTGCCCCCGCAGTATGGAGGAATGGTCGTCCCAAGATAATAGGAATTTGGGTGTCCTCGGCCATATCTAAGACAACAAAGTCAACTGGTATGAAAAACTTCACTACTCTAACCGGTATGTCTTCTAATTTCCCCAAAGGGTGTTTAATAGAACGGTCGGCCATTTGTAAGGTCATGGTTGTAACAGTAAGTTGACTCATATTAAGCTTTTTGCATATAAAAATGGCATTACACTAACACTAGCCCCTAGATCACAAAGGGCTTTATCTATAGCTAAGCAACCTATATTACAAGGAATAGAAAAACTCCCTGGATCCTTTAGCTTAGTTGGGGATCTGGATTGCTACACAGCACTGCATTCCTCAGTAAATGCCATCGTCTCCAATTCATTAAAGGACCGCTTCCTTGTCAATATGTCCTTCATAAACCTTGCATAAGCCGACACTTGAGTGATCAACTCGGTAAAAGGTACACACAGTTGCAAATTCTTGACTACCTCCATAAACCTCCCAAACTGTTTATGGAGCTTGGATTTATGTTGGCGGTGCGGAAAGGGAAGTGTAATGGCAATTGGCTCGGCTTCCATTGCTTTTGAAGATGAATTAGAGGACTTACCAGCCTGATCATCGGTTGCTCGATCGAGCAAGAGTTTGCTCGATCGAGTTTTTCAGAACAGGAACTTTCAGGAACTTCTCGAGCATAATTTTCATAAATTTCCTGGGTTGCTCGATCGAGCATAGGGGTGTTGCTCGATCGAGCAAGCTTCTTTTCAACCCTTTTTTCGCTGTTTTTCGAACCTTGACCAGCAACTTCCATACTTTCATCGGTTTCATCCCCTTTTATTTCTGGGCCTTTGTAATGGGTTCTACTCCTCAAGGTGATAGCATTGGCTTGTTCATGTGGAGGGTGTCCTTGAGGAGGAAGATTACTCGGTTGTTTGTGTGGATTTTGAATTGCCAATTGGGCAATTTGAGTATCCATTATCTTGCTTTTGTTTTGGCCTCCTTGATTTGAACGTTTATAGTTACCTTGAGAATTGCGATTCTGAGGAATCACATAAGAGGAACCTTGTTGCTGAGGTGGCGGTGGGGTAGGATTAAGAACATTCTGACTTCGGTAGGATAAATTGGGATGCTCTCTCGTCCTTTCATTGTAGAAGCTAGAGTAAGGTGTACTATGCTTAAAGGATTAAAAGACAAGTACTTGCTCAACCGTACTCATACACTCAACTGCATTATGCCCCATAGTACCACATCTTTCACAGGTTGGCTCTTGTAGAACCATGGCATGAACCGTTTGTTTATTTTCCAAGGATTTCGAAGTTTGTAATTCGGCAATTTTGGCAGTTAATGCCTCCAACTGAGCTGCAACGGCATTGTCCGAACCTCCTCGCCTCGCATTACCCCTGGGATTTTCATACTCAAGAGTGTGAGTAGCCATCTCATCAATCAACTTCCAAGCATTAGCATCTGTAGTGTTATTTTGGAATCTTCCATTGGCAGCAGAATCTAGCTATGCCCTCTGATCATCATATAACCCATTGTAAAACTGGTTGCATAAGAACCAAGTATCAAAACCATGATGTGGAACAAATTTGACAAGATTTTTGAAGCGAACCCAGGCCTCATTGAAGTTCTCAGTGGGACTTTGTTTGAAACTTGTTATTTGGCTTCTAATGGCATTGGTTTTCTGTGGGGGAAAGTATCTTTTATAGAATGCAAGAGCCAAATAATTCCAATCGGTGAAGCCAAGTGCATCCATATCTAACTCACTCAACCAATCTTCTGCCCCGTCTCGTAGTGAAAAGGGTAACAACATCAACTTGATCTGATCTTGCATCACCCCACCCGTTAAAGGAATAGAGCAACAATAGTTAGTGAATTTCTCCATATGCTTTGCAGGATCCTCAGTAGGGCTTCCTCCAAACATGTTTCGCTCCACCAAAGAGATATAAGATGGACAAATCTCAAAGGTGCTATTACCCGTAGTAGGGAGTTTGAATTCCATGGGAATAGATGCAACGGTAGGCTCCGAACGGCTGGCTAAGGTAGGCATGGTTGTAGTGGCTGCAGAAATATGTGTATCCTCTTCTAAGGATGGTTTATTTGCGACAAATTCTGCGTAAACTGTGTCAAGCGTACTCAAGTCTTCCGCTTCTTGAATTTCCTTCCCGCTTCTTGAATTTCCTTCCAAAAGTTTCGTCTAGCTCGGAGAGTCTTCTCTGGTTCGGAATCGTAGGGTACGAGATCAGACCTAGAACACCTGGGCATAAACAAAAACTAAAGAAAAGGATGAGAACTGTCTCAAAAAACTTAGGGTCCCTGAGACGAAAAAAGACAAACTAAGTAGAAACAAACAGAAAAATGTTGCCTCCCCGGCAACGGCGCCAAATTTGATTAGGGTAAAGTCACGTCACCTTATCAAAGTAATCCTAATTCACAACTAACTAATAGTCAGCGGTAAGTGAGGTATCGAATCCACAGGGAGGCGGTAGTATTCTAATCTGTTAAACTAGGTTTGTATATATATAGTAACAATTTCAGGGTTTTGAGATTTGTGTTCTAAACTAATGGCAAACAATAACAATAAAAGGTTGAATACAATAAACAATAACAATAAAAGGTTGAAAACAATAAGATTAAAATTCTAGGGTCTCAGGTTCACTAGGATTATTGTTCAGGGATAAGAATCTAATCAACTATCATGCAATAAAGTTATCTAACGTCACAAGATCGGTCGATTAAATTATGCCCTTAAGATCTACAATTTGACATGCGATCGCTATCATTAAACGAGTTCTATTCAATTATCGTAGCCTATCTTAGTCTTAACCCGGTCGGTGTCAATCCTAATTCGCGAGACTAGATAACTAATCCTGGCCAGTAATCAAACAACTAGAATTAAAACGATAATCAAACGATAACCATGCAATTGCAATTCAATTAATTAGTCTACCCTTTCTAACAAACCTAGATCCCCTTTCAACCATAGAAAGGAAATTAGCTACTCATAACGATATTAACAACAAAGGTAATAAATAAAGTAAACATGATTAACAACAATGAAAAGATTAACAAATAATAATTAAAGAACTAGAAGGTACTAATTGAATAACTGATAAGTGAATATTTTTATGATTTTAACCCCCAATTTAGCTCGGTTTTGTATGTCATTTGTGCTTTGTTAAGCCATTTTATGAGCTAATATCGTCTTCTAGGCGAATTTCTATGTTCTAACCTGTTTTGTAGGGAAAGTGACGTTTCTACGCCTTTTTTCTATATTCCCGAGCATTTGCCTAAGAACCCGACGAATTGAAGAAGCAAGCTTGACCAAGTCAAAGGCATTTCAAGAAGGTTCACTGATTCGAAAGAGAGAAGAAGTAAAGACGGTTTCGCAGTTGTCAGAAGATCGATCCATTAGGCGAAGAATTCATCGTTTTACATAAAACCCTATCAACAAACCCGACTCAAGAGGTCAAGAGGGACATTTAAAGTCAAGTCATATGCAAGGGGAGATGAAACGAAAGTCAAAG
>JAIUZE010074872.1:0-56100 GCA_022085475.1 Heliosperma pusillum
GTCCTCCCCAGTTAGTGCAATAACATAAATAAAATCTATGTAGGTTCACAGGGTATACTTTGTATTGTAATCAGTTGATTAACGTTTATCGATAACGGTTGGCTTGCTAGATAAGTTTGACGTTATTGTCATACAGATGGCGGTGATCAACTGGTCCCTAAAAGTCACACCTAAAGGATGTGATGGAGAGATGTGATTATTTGAGAAAATAATCATATTGATGCCTTATTAAATGACTAAAAGGTTAGTCGGTGTTTTGACTAAAAGGTTAGTCAATGTGATGATGATATAATCATTTAATAACGATTAAATGATGTTAGCTAAGACGAATTAACTGTAATTCGTAATTAAATATAAAATGTTATATTTAGTTGTAGTATATAATGTGAGCTTAAAGGAATTAAAATGTTAATTCGTAATTAAACATAAACCGTTATATTTAATTAGCAGGATTATAAATATACCGATATTTATAATTGAAGTATATATTATACGATTGTCATAATAATTGTTATGTTAATATATCCACTGCAAAATGTTGTAATGGACCTTATTAATGTATGACATCATATTAGAGAAATATAATATGTATAACATTATATTAAATGGAAGCTAATATAACCGAAAAAAGAGTCCAAATACATTGAGGAATTTCGGTTAAAATAGGTAACAAAATAAGAGAAAAATAATCCCTTATTTTCTCCTTTTTGAGCCGTGAGATAGGGGAGTATATGGGAAGAGTTTTACTCATTCTAACTCTCTAATTCATTGATCATTAATTCACAACACACAAAAAGATACATACTCTTTTTCTCTCTAATTTTCTAGCAAAATACAAGGGCATTTCTCAATCAATCTTGGGTGAGACGATTAGGAGGATATCTGATTTGATATCTGTTCTTAGGCCGAATTTACGAGGACTAAAGGTTATTCCTAATTCCTTTGTTTATTATGCAATTTTGTTTATGACCCGTTAATCATATATATCGTAATTTCATTATAATCCTGTTAGATTAAAGGGATGTATACGGATATATTCCCACAAAGTCATGCAATGATCATGAATAATCAATCATGTAATCACGCATCCAAAAACAAGGACACAAAGACGACATCTCTCACGGTAAATGAAACGCACTAGCACCGTGTACATGGCAAGTATGATTAAAAGGCATCCACGGGATCACATTTCCCTGAACGCATACACGATCACATTTCGTATATGTAGACTAATTTCTTCCTGGTAGCACGACGATAATAATACGGTCCTAGTCTAAATCTGGCCAGACTCTCGGAATCACATTTTCCGATTCGACATGCGATAACATTTCGCATCCAAGACTCGGTCAATCATAGACGCCGAGTACCCCAAATTCGGTCGACATTCACGAACGAGGCGGAAAAGAGCTCAAGCCTCATAACAAGCGGTACGCTACATGCAAATAACACCACCTCGCAAGTACACAACATTTGACGGCCGGGTCGATCAACGCAAAGCGTTCGCCTCCCAACAACGTCGTCGTATGCCCACTAACACATGCAATTAAGCAGTAGGATACCTCCCCGTTCCGACATTCCAGCCTTACGAACGTGGAGGTAGCCAAGGGAATGAGAGTACAAAGCACATAACAAAATAGTGCTCAAACCGTAACCTTTGTAAAAACCGACTCAAAGTGGAACATACCAAATACCATCACAAAACATGTGATACAAGCGAATGAAATATCATATATTCAAAACATTAATATTATAAGTCACTACGTAAAATTATACGATAAACGAACTATGCGAACTATTATAAATTACGACTTTAGGAAATTATAAGAAAAATACCCAGCCGTGTTGCCGGCCGGTCAGAGGACCGGCGGCCGGTACCCCGGCTCGCGCATCATGCCAAAACCAAAAATCACAAAGGAAAGTCAGTGTGTTCCAGGCCGGTCAGGGGGCCGGCGGCCGGGCACCCGGCCAGGAGCACCTCTACACACAAAAAGCAAGTTTTCCTACTGATGTGTTCCCAGCCGGTGGGCAGACCGGCGGCCGGTCACCCGGCTGGGAACCCCAGTTCATCCGAGAGCTTCAATTCAAGTTCTATCATTTTCAATTCTCATAATCTACTTCTATTAATTATCAACAATCAATATTCATCATCAACAATCATCAACAAACAACAATCATCATCAATAACATAAATCCTAAGCTTACTAATCGTATTCTAAATATGAATTCTAACATAAAAATCATGTAAAACACGTAAATGATATCGAGTAACCCTTCACCGTTACCTTTATGTGTCTTTACTCCGCGTCGAGCTCCTCTTCAACTAAGAAATAGTCTTTGTCGGGATCTTGAAGGTCACCACCTACAAATAGTTAATAAAAGATGAATTTACTTCACCTTGAGAAAGACAGAAAGTTTGAAAAGCGAGAAAGACGGTAATTTTATTATCCATACGGATAGAGGAAGATAAGAGGGGAAGAATAAGACGAACTTACGTGAATTTGAGCGAGAATTGAGCGAGTTATGACGATTCTAAGCTTGGATCAAAATGGAGGCAAGGTTTTTGGTTGATTTCTTAGTGATGAAGTAAGTTTGAGTTGTGTGAGTATGAATTAGGTTAGGAGGTAGCATGAGGGAGTATGAGGGAAAAAGTCAAGAAAAAGTCAAAGACGACATAAGACGGGATTTACTTGAAATCTCGCGTAATATCCAAATACGAACTCGGAAATTCTAAATTCGACTCGGAAAAATTAAATTCTAAATTAAAACTAAATTTCGCTGAAAAGTATCCGTAAAATATTTTTACTATTAAAAATAGGGTACAATAGCGGGTGTTACAATTTTAGTTAGGAAATGCATTTAGTTAGAAAATTTATGAAACTTTGAAATTGGTGTGCTTCATATGCTTTGCTTGCCTACTTTGGTCATGGTTTACATAGTTGTACCCATTTGTATATCCCACTTTTAGCTTAATAGCTAATGATTCTCTATTATTTGACGGGATAATTGCATTCATGGGGATGTCTTGACATAGTAGGTGGAAGATTGAAATTGAACTTAATAAGCTTGATCTTGACTTTTGGCAAGCCACAAATTGGTAAGGTAGAGCCTCTTTAAACCGATACATCCATTTTCGGTCTCTCTTAAGTGAGTGTAGGTCTCCTTATGGTTTGTGCTACATCAAATACGCACAAGTATGGTTTTAATTTCATTTCTTTATATGCATGCATTCATTTGTTAGCATTTTGGAGCCATTCACATGATTAAATTTTGCCCTTTGAACCCATTCACAAAAAAGTTATCCTTAGCTACATATAAAAGTTGCCTACCTTGTTGAGCTAGTAGCCTTGATTAATTTGTGTTTGGGTGCTCATTTAGGATTTTTTGTATTTTGAAATATCATTGTGAGCTTGGTCTTAATGCTTTGAAAAAAATGATGGAAATGAAAGAAAAAGAAAAAGAAAAAAAAAAAAGGAAGAAAGCATGATAAAAAAAAAGAAAAAAAAAAGCATATTTTGTATAAGAAAAAAAAGAAGAAAAACATTTAAGAAGCTCTCATGTTTAATTCACATATTTTGGAGAGCCTTCTTGAGAATTATATTGGAAATTTTGGGATAGTTTTGGGATTGAGCATCCTTACATATGGTTGTTGCTAGCTTGACTTAGCTCCACATACCATAAATCATTTGTTCCCCTTTCTTACCCATTTCTTACTAACCTTCTTCTTACCTATGACTTCCTTTTTCATGCTTGCATTTGAATGTTTTTGGCTTGTAGTTTTGAATTTTTTACCATATTAGATTGTGGGCACACTCTCATGAGTCGAGGATAGGTGAGTGTTACTCACAAAAATCCTTTCACATTTAAATGAGTTTGAGTGTATCGCGAGAGTCCAATAGTCAAAAGATCATGCAAGAGCCAAAAAGTTCAATTGAAGTCTTTCAGACTACACTGCCATGTAAATCTCATCCATGTTTTTGCATTATCCTTATGCCCATGTTGTTTCGGGATTTGAGTCATTATGCTTGATAGTTTAAAATTGGATATTGCAATTGTGGGGACTTCATTGTTTTCCTCTCTTGTCTTAGTCGTATGTGCTTACTTGAGGACAAGCAAGGGTTTAGCTTGGGGGAGTTTGATATGTCTAGTTTTTATATGATTTTACTCCCTAATTTAGCTCGATTTTTACATGATTACTACACTTTGTTTAGTATTTTTATGAGCTAATTACGTGTTCGAGGTGCATTACTCGTTTTTGCTATGTTTTGTAGGAATCTAAGTATTTAGAGGCTTTTTCCTAACACAATTAGCAAGCACCAAAGTCCAACAAGCTAATATGGACCATGAAAGCAAAAAGACAAGCCAAGCATGAAGATTTGTCAAATGGATTGAATGAAAATGAAAGAAAACAAAAAATGAAGCCCAAAGCAAGGAGTCTACAAACTCAAGCATAGGATACTCCTTTAGATGCTCAAGGAAACCCTAAACTATGCAATTAACCGGAGAATTAAGGTGTTTAAAGGCATAGCTTAGGATTCCTTAAGCATTAAATGGAGAAATTAAGACAATGTTCCCGGATCAAAGAGGCCCCGATCGGGGCCTGGGAACCCCGATCGGGGTTTGGCTTCTGTGAATTCTACCGTTTCAAGTCCCTCTCCCTATATAAAGAAGAGGGACTTCGACACTTAGGAATATCTTTTCACTTATGTTTGATCATATCTTTTTATCATCTTTTTCACTTATCTTTTATCATATCTTTCATAACTTTAGCACACATATTTTTCTTAGTTTCATAATTAGTTAAACATTTAGTTATTACTTTGTCAAACATTTGGTTACATTTTGAAGTTATATTGCAATCTTTCCATTCAACCATTTGGGTTATTCGTTCTTCATTTCCGAGTTGTATTTCTCTATTGCGGTAATCCTAATTCTAGTTTTATGTTAGTATTTACTTCCGTCATTTACCTTACAAATCATTTAGTTAATCGTAACATTTAGTTAATCATAGTTTCATTGTTATCTACATTAGTTTTCATTCACTTAGTGTAGTACATTTTATTAGCAAGTTGTTTTCCTTTATAATTTCATATTCATCATGCTTATTATATCACATAGTGTTAGTTTAATTATCAATATGAGTGAGTAGTTTCATTTGTCTAGGGATTAAGGAAGCCATGCATAATTAGTAAATTCTAAATGTTAAAATAAGGATGAAATAATATTGATAAATTATTTCTATCACATGCTTGTATTGTTTTGTTAATCTTTGTTATTTGGCCAATTGCATTGATTAAATTTGTTAATTCACTCTATAAGTCGAGAGGCACGGAATCGGATTAGACTAAGCATGTGTAGTAGGTCGACTCTAGTTATAACGAAAGTTCTCTAGGACTCGACCTAAGGTTGACACTAATATCGAGAGATGGGTGTCTTTAGCCTAAACAATTAACAATATTAAGAATTCCTATGTTTAACATGAGCATTTACGTATTTGAATGAGTGATCCGACTCCCCTAGACCCTTTTAATATTATTGATTTGCATCATAGTTATCTAAACATCAAACCAAACCAAACCGTTAAATCGACTTGATAGTAGTCCATCCATAGCATTTCATAACAAAATTCCCGTCTCCTTGTGTTCGACCCCTCGTACTACATTTATTTGTGTCTAGGGAAATTTTTCTTTGCATAGGTGTGCGATATATCCTATCATTGGCCACGCTCGGAAAGAGATCTATGGTAGATTTTCTGGTCAGACAGTTACTCTCCCTATCGAGAAAACCACTTTAGATATAATCAATCGCAAGTGCGACATGAAAGACACATTGCGTTGAGTAGGAGATGTGATAAAGAGACAAGAGAATTGGTGACGCACACTTGTGTCAGACAAGTGGGAGATTGTTGGAGTAGGTGTCCTCCACAATAGTGCGCCACTTAATAAATCTCATTAAGCAATATAATTGGGATATTTATTGACTATATATATATGATTAGTCAGTTGATTAACGTAAATCAATAACGGTTGGCTGACTAGAGTTTGACGTTATTGTCGTATGACGGCGGTGATCAACTGATCCCTTTCGGTCACACCTAAAGGATGAAATCCAAATAGTAACTAATTATTTGTATATGATACAGTAAATTAGTCCATTACATATATTCGATATGTACGAGAGTTAATTATTAGAAATTGAGTTATGAACTCAAATTCGATTAAATTTATTTTTCAATTATGCGATAATTGACTAATAAATTTATATCTTATTTTAATATGATTAAATAAGATTTAACTTAGTAATTAATCGTTAAATTACTAAATTAGTTGAGGTTTTGAGATAAAGGTAATTAGTTAATTATATTTACAAAGAGTTGTAAAATAAATTAACTAAGCATTGTGGGACCCATTATATATTGATATAATGGTAAAATATTACTTAAAATGTTAAGTACATATTATTTATTTATTTGTATCATATAATTGTTATATGATCAAATTAACACTTAATTATACAAGATAATTAAGCATATGATTAATAAGTATTTGTGGGACAAATATCAAAATTCAAAATGGACCATAATAAGCCACATGTGGCCGGTTATGGCATGTGTAGAAAGAAATGATTTTGTTCTTTTCTTCTTACACAATTCTCCTTTTGATTGTGACATAACCTACATATTTTAATCATTCTAACATTTCTTACACTCCACCTTATTGCATATGAATAAATAAAACAAAAGAAGAGGCCATATGGGACTATGAGGTCCGGCCATCATGCTTATAAAATGGACAATAGTTGTTCATTTTTCATCACTTGATTTTGTGCTTAAATCACACTTCTCTCTAAAACTCATCCTCTCACTAAAACTCTCATAATACTAATATTTCCTAAGTATTACTAGTGTAGTAATATATACTAATATTAGTAGCATAATATCTATCTTATTATCTAGTTAATAATAAGGGTAGATTATTTGGTATCATCTTGGTGCAACTTGAAGGAGGTCTTCTAATTTGGAGATTATTCTTGTTCATCCATATTTATAGCTCAAGAACAACCATAAGGAGTTCTTGTTGTGCCCATTTTATTTTCATATCAATGTGAGGAAATTTCTTCTTTTATATAAATGTCTTTATATTTGCATGCATGTTACATAGATCATTAAATACTAAATTAACAAGTAATTTAGTAACTAATTAGAGGAGTCTAATTAAGGTCTATGGACTTTCAAAATTTTGATAACTTTGACCGTAAAAAATGAAATGCGAACAAAATAGGTGGATGAATTCGAAGGGAGTATATAATTTAATTTATAAGTATATTTATATTATTGTTAATATTATTTTCCAATGAAACTGACATAATTAATCAACACCAATTTACGATTATATCATCTTTCAATATAAGGAGATCATGTTTATTAGTTACATGAGTATTTTCTTAATAATTTGTGTAAAAGTGAAGAAAAAAATATATGAAGTGAATTTTTAATTTATATTTGGTACAAAATCAATAATCCCTAAAAACAATGTGTACTAAATTTTCACTGGAATTATTCGTAAAGATAGAAATAAAAAATTTAAGCCATAAAATATTTTTTAAATATTACTCATATTTTTACTTCAAAAAATATAAAATATTACTCATAATTTAGAAGGTATATTTTAATTAAATGAATTTAGAAAGTTGGTGGGCACTTATGTACATGATGAGGTGGCTTCACCTAATCGCTCTAAATGTTTGTATTTTAATATAAGAAAGATTTTATACTTAAATTTATATTATACCAATGCATTCATGCATGGGTTACACACTAGTGCACGTTCAAACAAAGCCTAACTACTCAACTTCCCAAGTAGTAACCCGCAAGTGTAACATAACGACCGATAAGAAGGAGTGAGGAAAATGGCCCTTCCCGCGGAAGCACACCTTGCTTGGATGGTTCTACTTTAGAATTAGTCGATAATTTCCGTCTTCACCAAACCCACCCAATTTTCGATTTTATATTTCCCAAATCAGAAGCTCACAAAAAAAAACCCTAATTTTTTCCCCCACTGAACTCAGCAATCCTCTTTATTTCTCTCTTCCAGGCATGATTTTATCTACGATTATCAATTCAATTTCGATATTTGTTCTAATTTCTTATGTCTTTCATTTTAATTGAGGTTTTGTTTGATAATTTTGTCTTGATTGATTGAAATTTGTCTACAGATAATTTTGGCAAAAACAATGAAAGCATCGATACAGATGGAAGAATCGTCAGGAATACGTAATAATGAAGAGAGAGATACCGATCCTTTGTTACCGAGGGGTAGTGATGATCATGATCATGATCATGTTGTTGTTGAACCGCCTTTTCCTGTTGTAATTTCTATGTCTAATACCTCTGAAGTTGTCGAGGAAGATGAAAATGGCAGCATTGATAGTGATTTGGAGGCTGGTTCTGCTCCCTCTTGTCGCATTTGTCTCGAATGTGATGGTGAGGATGGTATGTTATAATAGTATTTGCTCATTCTATTTCTGGGTTTAATTTAATTTTAATTTTCTAGTTTGAATGTGCTGACTGTATTACCTTACCGCAAAAGTAAGAGTGATTTATGCTGTTAACTTCATAGTTGAGGAAACTGTGAGTAGAGAACCCCGTTTTCATAATCGTGGGTTTAGGGGTGGTGGGATGTAGATGGCACGGAAAATAATGATGTAGACGGTTGTTGTTTTGAGATAATACAAGTACTTCAAAACAAATTTGGATGTCCTAACTCCTAGTTGTGTTAGTGCATAATTAAAAGGAAATAACTTTGGTCAGAGATGTTTAGTGGATTGAAACATGGGTATATTTGACGGAGATGTTTGTTGGGGGCAGTACCGACTGTAACCGTGTAATAGATGTTTCTAACTTGGATTTAAATGACAATCTGCTGTGACTTGCTGTTTCTGTTTTCTTTTCTCTCATTTCTGTATGTATAAAACCATTGAGAATTTCTTGTAGAAGATCGTATTAGTAATGTGGCCTCTATTGTCTAGGAATATCTTTATCAATGCTTTAACACATCTGAAATGTTCTTGGTTATTCACCCACTGATGTAGCTTTTCTGATCCTTATGCTGGTATATGATTATGTGCTACATTTGGATTGCAGGCGATGAATTGATATCTCCATGCATGTGTAAGGGCACCCAACAGTTTGTTCACCGTTCATGTCTGGATCATTGGCGTTCTGTGAAGGCAAGGCATCATTTTAATCGTACCAATAATAAACGCAGGGAGATATGTATTGTTTATATGCACGTTTGACTCAATAAGGCTAATATTATTTATAAGGTTTTGTAGGAAGGTTTTGCCTTTTCACATTGCACTACTTGCAAAGCACAATTTCATCTTCGGGTTGAACTATTTGAAGACAACTCATGGCGTAAACTAAAGTTTAGGCTATTCGTTGCAAGAGACGTCCTCCTTGGTTTTCTTGCTGTACAGACTGTAAGTAGAACTTCAACTTCTTTTCCTGTTGAAAATGTTTACGCTATGAACAAAAAGTAATGGGTGTGGTCTGGTGTACCATTTTAAGATTCACGGTAGAATATTACCTTCGCAACTTTTTTCTATACCGGTGCTTAACAATTCAGCATGACTCTGCTTCGTTAATCTTCTTTGGGTGCAGGCTTACTATTTATATTACACTTTTATTTTTGTCTATGCCTCTTTGCTGAAGCAACAAGATGAAGGGAGTGAATTAAGTAGTTGTTTTGCTCTCTGTTTTAGTAAAAGTATATGCAAGGGGAAGCACAAATCGTAATTTGATGTTTAAATGGGGAACCACAAGTTGTAATATACTCTCTCCATTCAACTTTTATTTTCCTACTTTCTTATTTTGGCAAGGATTTAAGAAATAGGTGAAGAATAACTACTCTACCCCTTTAATTAAGAAGAATGTCATACCAAATTTTGCATTTAGCATATCAAATTTAAGGGTAATAGTGGTAGCTAAAAGATTAAGGGTAGTAGTGGTAGTCCACCCATTTAGCGTACCAAATTTAGAAAGATGACAATTAATTTGGAATAAATTTTGGAAAAAGCGGACAATGAATGTGGAATGGAGAAAGTAATGCTTAAATGTTTGAAGCGCAAGCTGTTGATACTCCACAGTTTAATTTTCTTTCTCCCGAAGTGTTTCATCTCACTTGCTAATCAAATCTTACTATTCTTCTGCTCTTCTCTCTTGTGTCTATGTAGTGTGTAAAACATAGTGATTTGCATGGAGGATAGATGATAAAGAGGAGAGAAACAAAGAGAGTGCGTAGAGGTGGCAAACATGAGTGTAGAGAGTGTTGTGACTTGCGACTTATAATTTGATGGTATCTATTTTTTTGGTATAAGGGTTGGGGTATCCCAAATCTTGATTTTGCACTCTCAGGTTTGCGGGCCACTTTACGAGACCCTTGTGCCACAATAATGGAGAGTTGATCAACTAAATTACTCTTTGTTTGATTTAAATTTCACCAAATTTTACGAATTTGTTATTATGCCTCAGCGTTCAATTTGGTTCACAGAGCATATTTGAGTTTGGAAAACACTGTTGGATTCTGATTAAAATTACACAAAACTGACAGCATAGTTCACAGACGAACTCTATTTCAGTTCGGATGATTTGATATTGGCTGGATAGAAGTTCGGATCGCGTATCAATGATCACACTATCAGTGTATTTGGTGTTTAATGTAATATTGAAACTTATAGCACCTACTGGATGTTTATTCACTTAATTGTCCATGAAAGACTTGGTAAATCTTTGCACATGATAATTGATACATTGGGTTAGGTTGTGCTAAATTTTGGGTAGGAGACTTTTGGGTGGGTGGTACTTGGAACTTGGAAGGGGAAGAATATTTGGATTTATGCTGTTCGTTTTAGATTATTTTGTCCATTTTCAAATGTTTTCACTTTGTTTTCAGGCAATTGCTGCAATGGGCGCCTTTGCGTTTTTTATGGACAAAGATGGTGCTTTCAGGAATTCTTTTAGTGATGGATGGGATCAGATACTGTCGAAGCATCCAATACCATTCTACTACTGCATAGGTAACCTTTTTTTTTTTTTACCGTAATCATTATGTGTTTTTTTTTAATCTTGGCCCGGCTTTATTTGTGACATTGCCAAGGCTCCAATGAGCATAATTTTGCTCGTATCACGAGGGCATTGAGGAGTGGTGTTGGAAAGATTTTGAAACTTTGAACGTGTTTAGGAAAGTGACCTAGAAAACATAGGGATAGTGTGTGGACATAATTTCATTCAAGCAATAAACGGTGGGGGTTATGAAATAAAAGATTTCTCTCACTACTTTTTCTTGGTAAGAAGTTAGCTACTTTATTCATCAGTACGGGAACGAAACTAGTAGTCTTACAAAGAGAAAGACCACTGAATTGTGTCTCATGAATAGTCTGTCACATCCTCTTCACTACAAGTTTTTGGCCAAGCTAGCAACCTCTGATGGACACCAAAAACATTGTTCTAGAGAACAACCAACTAAAGGTAGGCTCCTCATTCGCAAATGTTTTCAAGTTTTACTCATGCCATATCCTGTATATAGCAGCATGCAGACAAAAAGTAAGCCATTCTGCCATTGTTCTTTCCAATGTCGCTTGTGCTTCCTATGCGAAATCCATTTTGTCTTTTTCTCCCAGCTCAACCCACCATGTCTGATTTTCATCCATGAAAGAAATGCTTTCAAAAGTTTGCTTGACAAATCTACAGTCGAAAATCAGATGCTTATGGTATCTATTTGTCTCACCACTTCAGTTGTGACTGATGCAACACTTCTGATATGCATCTCTCAGACAATAGTATCTATTTGTGATTGTTGTTGAAATTTGATGGGGCGTTTCATTAGTGGTGACCATTTCTCAAGCAAATAACTTAGGGGTTGTTTGGTTGCCCATGGAAAAACATGGGAAGTGAAACTTCCCATGAATTACAAAAAGTGGAGTTGCTTGGGGTTGCCATTTATTTTGTAAAAATGGGGAAGTTGCACTTCCCATGGAATTGACTTCCTACATCAATGTAGGAAGTTGTTTACCAACACCCCCCTTGGTAAGCTCAAGTTCCTGTTGAAGTGAATTCCCACATTGGCAACCAAACAATTTTGGGAAATTCCCATTAACTAGATAAGGGAGTTTATTTCCCATGATTTTGTATTTCACGTGATGTTGCAATTCTCGTATCAACCAAACGACCCCTTACATGATCACTCTTATGTTGCTAAGCAAATTTAATGCGCCCCTATATGTGCCTTTATTTCAAGCTTTCCTGGCTACATGGCCAAACTTTTTCTCCAATTTCATCATTGGAAAAGATCAAGTGGAGATATTGACTTGGATGTTTAATCATCGTATATTAGATGCCTGAGGTGGAAGCTTGAGATATATAAACTAGGTAGGGGTGTTCATTAGATTTAATTCGGTTCGGCCGCGGTTCGATTCGGCCGTGGTTTGGTTTGGCCGAACTCCGAACCTAAACTGTATCGTTTGTAACAGTTTTAAGCGATTTGGTTAACGGTTAAACCGATAACTCGATAAGCGTTCTATGTATACTTCTTTTTCAATCTCCGTTTAATTTTTCAAGTGATCTAATTAAAATTTCAATATATATATTATACCTAACCATAAAATTAAGTAGATATACTTTATTATTAATCAATTTATGAGTTTTTGTGTTTGAATGCACTAAGAAAATTAAACAAGACAACACATTTTCTATATTGTATTTTCATTTTTGCTTAATTTTTAGTCAAACGGCTCGGTTCGGTTAATGGGCAAAAACGCTTGGTGCTTTCAAGAGGTTGCTAATTTCTATGCTTCAATGGGTTTGGAAATTCTTGTGGAATTTAAGTGAGAACCTTTTCTCCAATTTATTTGTTTTAATTACCCGTGTCTTAAAGGCTTCTGTCAATGACGGGGTTATGGGGTTATATGTATGCAAGTTGCAACTTTGCATCTGTGTTCAAAACACTAGGTCTGTTTCCAAATGACGCATAATGAACATTGTGTCAACTGACTATTTCACAATGTAAGTTGTGCCTGTTCAGCTTTATTTATTTCATCATATTGCAAAGTCAAATAACAATGAATATGTGACTTCATGGGGATGTGAGAATAGCCATGTAAAGTTGGGTACTTGGTTGCTATTAAGTGCTATTGTTTTCAAAACATAGTTATTGGTTTTACTCCACTCTCTCCAACGTAGTTATTGAGTCAAAATCTAGCATATTCACTACAGTTTCAATGATTAGCTGTTTAGATCGAGATCTATGAGTCGACAGCGCCCTTCGTCTTCTTGTTGCTTCTTCATGCACTTCATCTTTTCACCATCTTCATTTATCATTTACTTCTTGGGTTTTGTGGCGAATAACCTTTGTAACGCTCGAGTATCACCATCTCTTTTTTGTTGCAGGGGTGGTGACCTTTTTCGTACTGCTTGGGTTTTGTGGCCTCATTTTCCACTGCTCTGCCATGAACAATACTGATCCACGCTTGGCTGGTTGCCAGAACTGCTGTTATGGGTGGGGCATCTTGGACTGCTTTCCAGCATCTATGGAGGCATGTTTTGGGCTTGTCATTGTATTCGTAGTGATCTTTGCAATCCTTGGGATTGCTTATGGTTTTCTTGCTGCCACAATGGGCGTGCAGAGAATATGGCAAAGACATTACCATATACTCACTAAGAGGGAGCTTACGAAGGTTGGTGCTTGTACATCCATCTTAATTTTATCACATCTTTTCTTCAGAGTTAAATAGTACTCGTAGAAATTTGAGGTAGTGAGCTTTGTTATCCTTAAACTGAGTTACATAAGCATTATTTCTAAAAGGATGTTTGCTATGACATGGATAAAATGAACTTTTCATCTTCATTGGTGGTCAAAGGTTCAAAGCCTCAATATTCTTTGGGTTTGGAATGTGTCGAGGCAAATAGATCAGTAAATGTTTCTGCTTCTTATATGCTGTAGTAGCACATTGGCACAGTTTTTTTAATGGGTCATATGATCCACAACTATAGTCTTAGAGGTAAGGTTGCATACAACCAACCTCTCCTTGTCGAGTCCCTTTGAAACATTTGCGTGATTCTTTTGTTGTATTGTGGTATAAAATGAACTATTATTTTAAGCACAGAAATAGTAGAAGTATAAAATGTTTCTTTGTCAAGTTCCTTACGTTACAGTCACATGATCTGCTACGATTCTATGAAGCATTCAGTGCCACAAACTACAGGCATTCAAGTGGGTTCAAGAAATAGGTGATTTTCAAGGAGTGTTTTGGGCTTTAAAATTTTGATGACTTGACATTAATATGGTCTTTGACTTTTGGTGTCTTTTCAGGAATATATTGTAGAGGATCTACATGGGTGTTATACCCCACCTAAGCTGGATCAAGAGCATGAGGAAAGACTCAAAATGCTCAAGTTATTATGAATTAAAAAAGATGATTGGCAAATGAATTGCGCAGAACGTGGTTGATCCCGGTACGATCCTTTTATCTTTGCCGTTCATGCATGAATGAAGCTTCAAAAGGATACATACAATGTCATTATATGCCAATATGAGCTAGATTTCTACAGAAACTGCAGAATAAATCTCGATAACCATATATGGCTTTCCGCGATAACTTACGTGTGGCCCCTTAGTCTTGATTCTTGTGGTGCTTTAGTTAAACTGGCTTATTTTGTGTAATATATATATATCTTTATGATTCTATGAAAATGTATATGAATGAATGCGCCATTCTATCAGCAGAAAGCTCATGTTTATATATCGTCACTTCTGAATTGAGATTTTTGAACAGTAATTCTCGTCAAGTGTTCGGCTAATCTAGTCTTGTAAATTGTATAGCATTATGGGCAGACCTGGCAACCGGGTCGGGTCAGTTCTTGCTGGGTCAATTTCTGGTTTGCAAGAATCATCAGGTCGGGCCATTTCGGGTTTATGGTCGGGTTATTCGGGATTGTTCAATTTGCCATGTCTTATTATCAGTTGATGAAGTGTTTTAATGTGTATAGCATTTTAAATTATTTAAGCGTTCATCTTGTCCTAATCCAGGGTAATGGGTTACAAGTACAAAACACATTAACTATGCTCCTTTCGTTGCCCTATGTTTCACTTCGCTTGCATCATGTGTCGATAGTGTCTTCTTGACAGAATACTACAAACATACACTTTGGTTCAGGTAAACCATAGAGAGAAAATCATACAATAGCTGTGATCTACACTTTTGATACTTGAAGCGAAGTCTAGATAACATTAACCAAGTATTTATCTGACATTTCTTTTCGAGCTCTCATCAATGATTCAGGATCAACCACTACTGCTACTTCTCCAAGTATTAACATTGTACTCATTCAGTAAGTATACAGTCAGCATCTGAATTCCTGGTATTGTTCATCAACTTCATGTGCTGAATCTTCATATAGAGCACCAAATCAAAGTTTTTCTATTGCTAGTTATCTTTCATGCCTTGCCATTTACTTTTTCAAACTTTACCAGTGGTATTCTATCACTTACATAGTCATGTCTTCCTCATAGACGCTCTCAAGAGACTTACTCGTAAATGAACAACTGTAGGTGTATGGGGGAGTAAAGGGAGATTAGTTAGTTGATTTAGTTGAAGATTAGTTGAAGGAATTTGTTTGTTTTATTGATTTGTTTGTGATTTTGGTTACACTTGGATGATTGGATTCAACCAAATAGATTCATAGAAATGGGAGGGGAGGACCTCTATTTATAGTGCTCCTCCTCCTTCTCCTACATTCCTAGAATTCTCTAGAATAGAACATTCTAGAATGACCTAGGCATAGAACTCTCTAGAGTTTCCTATCACTACAAGATATATGTCTAGAAGGTTCTAGACTTCTCTAGACATACCTAGAACTTTCAAGATCCTTCTAGAGTATTCTAGTATAATCTAGATAACTCTACACTATTCTAGAATAATCCGAAAACCTCTAGAATATTCCGGACACTTCTAGAACATTCTAGACACTTATAGAATATTCTAGAACATACTAAAAGTCTCATACTTCAACACTCCTCCTTGAGACTTTTGGTGTAACGTCAATCTTGGACTTGAGGAACTTGAGGATTCCTCTTTCTTTTCTTTCTTCTTTTGTATAGTAAAATATGATAGTT
This sequence comes from Heliosperma pusillum, assembly GCA_022085475.1. Classification (NCBI taxonomy): domain Eukaryota; kingdom Viridiplantae; phylum Streptophyta; class Magnoliopsida; order Caryophyllales; family Caryophyllaceae; genus Heliosperma; species Heliosperma pusillum. The sequence continues at coordinate 16,167 of JAIUZE010074872.1, forward strand.
GCTCGGCGTAAATCTCCTCCTCAATTTAGTATCATGTCGTGCAATCAAAGCAAATGTATCGCCATAACCAATTTCAGCTTGTTGCGAGTATCTTTTGACGACCACCGATGTTGGCTTATACTTGGTGATAGAACTGTCGGGATTCAACTTGGTTCTATAGAACCATTTTACACCAATCATCTTCTGATCTTTTGACTTATCAACCAACTCCCAAGTGTTGTTTTTATTTATCATGTTTATTTCCGTCTTCATAGCATCTTGCCACTCCTTATGTCTGGAAGCCTCATCATTTTTTCTAGGCTCCTCTATGACAGGGCAGCATCTCTTGCATTCCTCTTCATTCAGATTATTAACAGGACATTTTGCAGAGATATTTTTGTTACCTCGCGCTCCCGTAGCATTCTCTGAATTGTCATTAGAGGTTGGAGAATGCACATTAGGAGTTAATGGAGGTGTAAGAAGATCATTGTTGATCGTGTCAACATCACCTTGGAGATGCTCAGGGACTAAGGTCTTCTTTTGTTTTACCTTCTTATCTTCCAACTTCCGAATTGCATCGTCGGAGGAGGATTCTTGAATCTTGAATTTCTGATCATGGGCGTGTAAGGATCCAACTAGCTCCGTCACAGTGAGCTTCGATGGATCTCTTGATTCTCCAATAACAGTGACAATCATGTCGAACTGTTTTGTCAAACTTGCGAGAATTTTTTGCACAATTCTCGTTTCTGAAATATCTTCTCCGTATATCTTCATTTGATTAACTATCTCCATTACTCTTGAAGTATAGGCTTTTATGTCTTCATTCTCCCCCATCTTCAAATTTTCGAAATCCTTTCTTAAGCTTTTTAGACGTATAGCTATTATTCTTTCACCACCATGGAATAATTGAAGTAAATCCCATGCTTCTTTTGCGGTAGATGCCCGCATTATTAGTGGAAAAATGGTATCCGAAACGGCATTAAAGATGAAGAACAAGGCTTTGGGGTCTTTTAATTCATCCTCATTTATTTCGTTTAAGGATGCTTCGGTGGTTTGATCACCTTCTTGTTTTTTTGGGGACCATTTTCCACCACTTCCCATAGTGCATTTGCTTTTAAGAAAAGCTCCATTTTAATGCACCAATAGTCATAATTTTCTCCTCCAAAAATTGGAAGAGTAGGAGATAAAGTGTTTGATGCGGAAGCCATAGTCTTATTTTGTTGCCCTTAAGATCTTTAGATCTCTTGATACCACTTGTAGGTGTATGGGGGAGTAAAGGGAGATTAGTTAGTTGATTTAGTTGAATATTAGTTGAAGGAATTTGTTTGTTTTATTGATTTGTTTGTGATTTTGGTTACACTTGGATGATTGGATTCAACCAAATAGATTCATAGAAATGGGAGGGGAGGACCTCTATTTATAGTGCTCCTCCTCCTTCTCCTACATTCCTAGAATTCTCTAGAATAGAACATTCTAGAATGACCTAGGCATAGAACTCTCTAGAGTTTCCTATCACTACAAGATATATGTCTAGAAGGTTCTATACTTCTCTAGACATACCTAGAACTTTCAAGATCCTTCTAGAGTATTCTAGTATAATCTAGATAACTCTACACTATTCTAGAATAATCCGGAAACCTCTAGAATATTCCGGACACTTCTAGAACATTCTAGACACTTATAGAATATTCTAGAACATACTAAAAGTCTCATACTTCAACAACAACAACTACACCTGTAGCAGTACTTTTATATCAGTTTTTCCCCCAATTGATTAGCAAACATGTACTCGAAAAAATGTTAAAATTGAGATATTTTCCTTTCAAATTCACCAGCTTTAAAAAGACCGTATGAATATTAATTCCCGAAGTTATGAAGGGACTTGAAACTGCGGCATTTGCATAATCAACAATCTTGACTTGAATTGTGGAACCCATGTTTAAGCAACTAAACGGGTCAGGCACATTTATGCACTGTATCACATATTGCCTCCCACACGCTGCCTCATTATCCCATATTCCATCTCCGGCCGCTGCAAATAAGTTGTTTGCCGGAAAGTTTGTTGTATCATCCCCGTAGCATGCCGTAGCTGACAATGAACCAAATAGCATATATATATATATATATTCACACAAGGATAGTTTCGAGTTGTCTACAATCTACACTCTAAACCCATAAATAATGAGGCTTCAAAATGGTGAAACTTGAAAGTATTCATATTGTCTTAAAACTATGATGATGATGATGATGATTAGCTTAATAGTCCTTGGAGGGGAATGTTATGATGAGCGGGTCAACTGAGTCAGCGGACTTGCAACAATAGTTGTAGTATTGGTCAGTCAACGTTGCTAGGCGGACGACGAGGCGAGTGAGATGTCCAACTCGTGTGTCAATTACCCAATTTGAGATGGATATCATTACACATAGACGCCCTAATGTTTTTGTTATCAGTCTTTTTCAGTTCAGGTGATGAAAACATCTAATTAATCCGGAATTGAAACTAAAATCCAAAATCCAACAATTACATTATTAAATGGTTCTCAAAATCCAAACAAATCCTAACTGAATTATTTCGCTTAGCCACAAGTTCATCCATCCCAATAATCCAAACTAGCAACATCCTTTTTAACTTGAGAATGGGAGAGGGGTCGACAAATAGTCGAGAGTAATTACGTACAATAAACAGAATTAATCAACAATCAATATCTATCTATATTATTAAAGGAAGCTTTTTTCGAGCGATTACAGAGTCTCCAAATTTTCGAAAACACTTCAGCATTCCAAATTATACAAACTACCCATATAAATATATTCATGTATTTCCATTGTATGCAAAATTAACATATAAAAAATTGGATGTATCCTACAACCTATAAAATACGGAATGTGATATACAACTATTCCATATTTCCATGTTTTCACAAAAAAATGTGATGCACTACAACACCTAATAATATAATTAATTCTTAAGATTATAAAATTCTACCATGTAAGTTAGATTGGATAAAATTAATGTACAGAAACCTAAACAAACACTATTACGTTAATATGTTTATATATATATATATATGTATTTTCATTCAAAAATTAATAATCACCACTTCACGTTATATTGTTTTTATTTATGTTTCTTACTTTTGTTGTGTTTATTTATTTGAATCTTGCGGTTTATATTGTGTTTAAATCTTATTGTAGCATTAGTCTACAAATACGTTGTTTTTGCTTTGAATCAAATTATTCACTAATGATTTTCCGACAAGTCTTATCTATTTTATGTGTAGGTTAACATATATTACTCTGTATGATTCTGATGAAGATACAACGATCAATAAATTATTCGGGTATGGTCGCTTTTGAATTTTAACATAGAGTAGCATAAATGTTTCATTTTCGGATTTATTGTGTACAAATGTATGTAGGATAACTTTATTTTCTATAGAATTTCAATACATCTCAAGTAACTTGGATTTAAGTTTGCATTAGTTTGTTGATTTTTTTTCAGTAGTTAATTGAAATATCAGCTTTTTTCTAACTATTTCGATTCAGAGATTTTTTTTAGTATCATTAAGAGTCTCTCATATGAAAATCCGTACAATATTACATTGACGACATGGTCGACATCATCCAGATTAACGAAATTGTTGTTTTTTTTTTGTTTTGGTAAGAGTCCTTACCCAAAAAAAGAATTTGCACTTTCTACGACTAATAACTACTCCGTGTTACTCTATATCATATATAGTTCCTACTCCTCGCCTATAAGGCTATAACAACATTATTTCTAAGCCTGGTTTTATAGAGAGTCAAGCTTCATGAAACAGTCTCGAACAATTTTAGAATCAAACTTCTATGAACTACTAATATGTTTTTATTTTCAAATATTTGATTTGAATATGAGATAAAGTATAAAATATATTGTTAAAAAGAAAAAGATGTTGTACGGTTTATTAAAAGTAAAGATTAGAGATATGGAGATTTTTGCACATAGGACTTTTATCTTCCTTTGGGGCTATTCGTCTTAACTATTACGTATAATAGACTATTAGTAGTAGTATACTCTTATATGATAATAAGCATACAAAAGTCCAAATTTACTCCATATACATAGATAGATGGGGTTCTTCATGCTTATATATTAACCTGGTTTATTTATTATTCTATGTTCTGCAGTTAACACATACTCCACTATACATTAGACCATGAAGGGATTATGAACTTCTTTTACGATAAGACCGTATAATCACTTATTCAAAGGGAAAATGTTATTAATACCCTCCCTTTGATCATGTTTAACATAATGGCTGCCATGAGAAGTTGGACCAATGAAACCTAAGTATTATTCCCTCCTTTCTTCAATATTTGTTTACCATTCTTTTTTCGCGGAGTATTTTAATTAAAAGGTAAACAAATAATAGAGACAGAGGGAGTACTAAGCTCAAACACTATGTATGTTAAAGATTTTTGTTGTTACATTGAAGAAACTCTTACAATTATTTCAAATCAATGAAATTTATACATTTTAGTAACAAACATGAGATAGCTTAGAATTTGAATTGACATATGGTTATAACGACGACACATGTTTCTACTACCATAAGATATACAATGAAACTTTCGTAGTATAAAATAGAGTATTACTCTAAATTAAAAGTCTACACACATGTATAAAATAGTAACAATACTTGACCTCAATTAGGGTATCAAACTTACCACGAGTAGGGATACTCTACCAAAGAATGTGTTATGAGAAGTGGAAATAGAGTCAAAGTAAAGTTCTACTTCAATTGCCATTTTCAAACGTTGTTTATCATTATTTTGTGACTAACAAATGGTTCAACTTATAAAATATAGAGTTACTTTTTCAATTGATGAAAAGTTATTGTTCACATGTATTCCTCAGTATCGTTGGGTACTTTAGAACTGGAAAATATTAAAATATTTCTGGGAGCCTAATATTTTAGGAACATCAGATCGAGTTCGTATGAGACCCTAACGATGTCACCTCCCCTAAATTACCTATAACATAATATAAATGGGAAAAACTTTAAAATTAGTTGATCAAGACGTTATCAGTCCATAACAACCACTTTATCATTTACTATATTATATGTACACTATAGAGCACTACAAGTAGGCTCGTGCATCGCACGGGTATTAAATTTAGTATATATATAAAAGAAGCTTTTTTCGAGGCACGTGAGTGGCTCAACCTTTATAGGAATTCTTAAAATAAAAATTAAGTTCATACATATACTTTCCAAGTTATGGTTGAACTCTTAGATTAGATTATATATATTTTTTAAATTATTTATTTTCCTAATAATATTATCATCAACTTTTCAACTTTTTAGAAACTCTTTAAATAAAAATTAAATTCATAACTATTATTTGTCCCACATTGGAAAATAATGTAGATGTGGTAAATATATTACATATAAATAGTTGAATTATACCACATCGGAAAAATAATAAAGTGGGTAATCCTATGATTATAAATAGGAGTCATCCTTAAACTTTATGTATGAACCCAAAACTTTTGAATCTCTTAAATATTGTCTTAGAGATCTCTTAAAAGTTTGTAGATGTGATGAATATACTGTGTATAAATAGTAAAATTGTCCCACATTATAAAATTAACATAAGGTGGGTGATCCTATGATTAAATATAGGAATCATTCTTGGACCTTACATAACAAATTAAATTCTTTTAAGTCTCTTAAGTATTGTCTTAGAGATCTCTTAAAATTTTGTTTATTATTATCTTCACAATTGTTAAATTTACATCATCAAAAATTAATTTTAAAAAGTATTACTAAAAAAATTGAAGTATTGTAAAAAAAGATTATGAAGATAATATAATTAGATTCGCGGTAAAAAAAATCCTGCAAAGTATAGAAACTCATATTATTTGCACATACATTATTTTCCAATGTGCAAATATAATAATTTTAATGGTGTACTACTTAATAAGTTATTTGCCTCACATTGAAATATAATATAAGTGGTAAATATATTACGTAGAAATAGTATATTGTCCCACATCATAAAATTATCATAAGCTGGGGTGATCCTATAATTATAAATAAGAGTATCCTTGGAACTTAAATATCAACCCAAAATCTTTTGAGTCTCTTAAATATTGTCTTATAGAGCTCTTAAAATTTGTATCCACATTAATGAAACTTCCCTCATCAGAAATTAATTAAGGAAAATATCATTAAAAAATAAAGTGAAAAATATTTTATTCATCTGAATATACATTTCCTATATTATATTCATGTGGTGTTTATAATTTTTATATAAAATTTACATGCATTTCAGAAAACAATACTGTGAAAATGAGTCATCTTTCAACTTAGATATTCAACCAAAATCTTTTGAATCTCTCAAGTATTATCTTACAGAGATCTTAAAAGTTTGTATTATTATCTCCACCTTAATGATTTTTAGATCATCAAAATTAATTTAGGAAAGTATCATATATAATAATTTTAATGGTAACTAACAAATATGTTATTTGTCTCACATTGAAAAGTAATGTAAGTGTGGTGAATATACTATATATAAATAGAAGAATTGTCTCACATCGCAGAAATATCATAAGCTGGGATGATCACGCGATTATAAATAAGAGTCGTCTTTGAAACTTAGAGATGAACCCAAAGTCGTTTAAGTCTTTCAAATACTCCTTTCATCCCGGTCATTTGTTTACCTTTTTTTTCAGAAGTATTTTAATTAAAGGCAAACAAATGATTAAGACGGAAAGAGTATAGCTTTAGAGAGCTCTTAAAATTTTGTATTAATTATAAAAAAATATATTTATATTCGTGGTACAAAAAAAATGCTATCATTATAGTATAGAATTTCATATTATTTGCATATACTTTGTGTAATTCTTAGTATGTTATATATCTCACATCAATAATGTATATGTGGTGAGTATACAAATAACTATAAATAGTAGAATTCCCCCATATCGAACAATTAGCTTAAGGTGAGGTGATCAACCAAAAATCTTTTGAGTTTCTTAAACATTGTCTTAGAGAGCTTAATTCTTAGGTACTTTTGATCATTCTTCGAGTCATAATATAAATCAAATATAACTTGAGTCCCGACAAGGTTGGTTACATATGTTTAAAATAGAAGTTGAATCAATATATCAATATTATTTTTTCAAAAAATTACGGATTATATTTTATTATAGTCTTAAAATTTCAAAAGTTTATTTTTATAAGTTAACTGTTATAGGTAAATAACGAAAAATGACTTTAACGTAGACCCGTGCATCGCACGGGCATGAAATCTAGTTTATATATATAAGAGGCTTTTTTCGAGGCACGTGAGTGGCTCCACCATTATAGGAACTCTTAAAATAAAAATTAAATTCATAAATATATTTTCCAAGTTATGGTTGAACTCTTAGATTTTGATTATATTTTTTGAATTAATTATTTTCCTAATAATATTATCAACTTTTCAACTTTTTAGAAACTCTATAAATAAAAATTAAATTCATAACTATTATTTGTCCCACATTGAAAAATAATGTAGATGTGGTAAAAATTTTACATATAAATAGTAGAATTGTCCACATCGAAAAAATAATAAAGTGGGTAATCATATGATTATAAATATGATTCATCCTTAAACCTTATGTATCAACCCAAAAATTTTGTATCTCTTAAATATTGTCTTAGAGATCTCTTAAAAGTTTGTAGATGTGATGAATATACTATGTATAAATAGTAAAATTGTTCACATCATAAAATTAACATAAGGTGGGTGATCCTATGATTAAATATAGGAATCATTCTTGGATCTTATATAACAAACTAAAATCTTTTAAGTCTCTTAAGTATTGTCTTAGAGATTTCTCAAAAGATTGTCTATTATTATCTTCACAATTAAAATTTTAAAAGGTATTATTAAAAAAATTTAAGTATTGAAAAAAAAAAAATATGAAGATAATATAATTAGATTCGCGGTGAAAAAAACCCTGAAAAGTATAGAAACTCAAATTATTTGCACATACTTGGTGTAATATTTAGTATATTATTTGTCCTACAATGAAAAATAATGTAGCTGTGGTGAATATATTACCTATAAATAGTAGAATTGTCTCACGTCAGAAAATTATCATAAGGTGGGTGATCTTATGATTACAAATAGGAATCATATTTGGAACTAAAGTTTCAACCCAAAATTGTATGAGCCTCTTACATATTGTCTTACAAAACTCTTAAAGTTTGTAATATAATTTTCAGTGTAGTGAAATTTTACATCATTAAAAATTAATTTAGAAAAGTATCATAAATAATAATTTTGATGGTAAATAATTTAATGTGTTATTTATTTGTCCCACATTGAAAAAAAACAATGTAGGTATGGTGACGCGTGAATATATACTACGTATAAATATTAAAATATGTCCCACATTAAAAATTATCATAAGGTGGAGTGATTATAAATATGATCATTGGACGGGATTTTAAACTAATTTTTTATATTGTTATGTTAATAAATGACTTTAAAAATTTAATAAATGACATTTAAAATATTTTTTTATTATTCTAATATTAATATAACAGTTTAGTAATAGTTAATAAATAAATATTATATGAAAAAAGATGGTGTACTACTTAGTTTGTTATTAGTCCCACATTGAAGAATAATGTATGTGTGGTGAATATATTACTTATAAATTTTAAATTGTCCCACATTGAAAAATTATTATAACATAGGGTGATCCAATGATTATAAATATGAGTCATCCTTGAACTTAGGTATAAACCCACAATTTTTTTAGTCTCTTAATAATTGTTTTGGAGAGCTCTTAACAAAATGGAATTATAATATATAGTCAGAATAGTTAAATTTACATTATTAAAAATTAATTTAGAAAATTATCATAAATAATAATTTTGATGATAAAATACTTAATGTGTTATTAGTACCACATTGAAAAATAATGTATTTGTGGAAAATATATATACTAAGTATGATTATAAATAGGAGTTATTTTAGTCTCTTAAGTATTCGTTTAATGAACCTTTAAAATTTTGTATTATTAAGTCCACAATAGTGAAATTTACATCATCAAACTTAATTTAGAAAATTTAGGAAAGTATTATATATGTAATAATTTTTATGGTGTACTACTTAATAAGTTATTTGTCCCACATTTAAATATAATACAAGTGTGGTAAATATATTACGTATAAATAGTATATTGTCCCACATCAGAAAATTATCATAAGCTGGGGTGATCCTATAATTATAAATAAGATTCATCCTTGGAACTTAAATATCAACCCAAAATCTTTTGAGTTTCTTAAATATTGTCTTAGAGAGCTCTTAAAATTTTTTATCCACATTAGTGAAACTTACATCATCAAAAATTAATTTAGGAAAATATCATTAAAAAATAAAGTGGAAAATATTTTATTTATCATTATACATTTCCTATATTATATTCAAGTGGTGTTTATAATTTTATATAAAATTTTTGTACATTCATTTCACAAAAAAATATTGGGAAAATGAGTATCTTTCAACTTAGATATTCACCCAAAATCTTTTGAATCTCTCAAATATGATCTTGCAGAGATCTTAAAAGTTTGTATTATTATCTCCACCTTAATGAAATTTACATCATCAAAATTTATTTAGGAAAGTATCATATATAATAATTTTAATGGTAACTACTAAGTATGTTATTTGTCTCACATCGGAGAAATATCATAAGCTGGGATGATCACGCGATTATAAATAAGAGTCGTCCTTGAAACTTAGAGATGAACCCAAAGTCGTTTAAATCTCTCAAATACTCCTTTCGTCCCGGTCATTTGTTTGCCTTTTTTTTAAAGAGTATTTTAATCAAAGACAAACAAATGATTAATTAAGACGGAGAGAGTATTGTTTTAGAGAGCTCTTAAAATTTTGTATTAATTATGAAAATAGTATAATTAGATTCGTGGTAAAAAAAAATGCTATCATTACAGTATAGAATATCATATTATTTGCATATACTTTGTGTAATTCTTAGTATGTTATATATCTCACATTGAAAAATAATGTATGTGTGGTGAATATACTAATAACTGTAAATAGTAGAATTGCCCCATATCGAACAATTAGCATAAGGTGAGGTGATCAACCCAAAATCTTTTGAGTTTCTTAAACATTGTCTTAGGAGAACTTAATTCTTAGTTACTTTGGATCATTTTTCGAGTCATAATATAGATCAAATATAACTTGAGTCCCGACAAGGTTGGTAACATATGTTTAAAATAGAAGTTGAATCAATATATCAATATTATATTTTAAAAAATAACGGAGTATATTTTATTATAGTCTTACAACTTCAAAAGTTTATTTTTATAAGTTAACTGTTATAGGAAAATTACGAAAAATGACATTAACGTAGACCCGTGCATCGCACGGGCATGAAATCTAGTATAGTATACTGAATGCAATGTATGGCAAATAATAAATTGGAAATCGTTCGAATCATTATGTCATGTCAAATGAGCACAAAGCAAAGATGACATAAACACTAGGAATCGTTCCCTTAGCATTTTATGTCTATAATGGATCTCGTAATGCCAATGAATACATATGTTCATAGAGATTCCCGGGTGAGGGTACGTATTGGGAGGCCCTTTAATCAGACACTCAATCTCACCCGCTAGCGGCATCTACTAATGATTGGAGTTGTATTCGTTACAATTAACTTTAAAGGTTGTAATATCCATGAATGAATGCAAACATTGGATTAATCCTAAGCATTTAAATTAGCTAGGTCGGTTAAATTAGCATTTATAAATTGGAATGTCGAAATTGGATTAGATTAATTACTTGTGAATGTAACAAACATATACAAGAGAGATACGCATTTGTCTTGTAACCCCGACTCAAAAAGAAAAGGGAAAATAAAATAAAAGGTTCAAAGTTTGAATATAATTAATTATGGCTAATTAAGTCTGAAAATAGATGGTAATACAATTAATAGTTGATTGGACGAAAGAAAAACAATTCGTCTTGGCAGTTGAGAAACAAGGGCAAACATGGACTTAGAACAACCCTTTTGAAGGCATGTTTGGCCTAATCTTGTCAAACAGCCTTGCTGGAAAGACAAATGGACTGAAATAAAGCCTTAAAAAAGGCAGAACAGGCGTTGCGTCTCTTCTAACGTTGTATTCGGGTCTATTTATCATATCTGAACAATTCGTTATGTTCGTTAAATCAGAAATCGATATTATCGTTATTTACGACTAATTTGGGTAAATAAAATAAAGGAAAAGTAATAAAATAAAGAACACTTTAACCTTTCAATTTTGATTATTGAAGATTAAAGACGGTTTTAAAAGCTAGATTTAAGAAAATTAATTTGCTACAATAAATTAGACTATTCATGTCCAAACTTACCGAAATAAATCAATAAATATCAATTACTAATGATTTAAGACCAATTTTATCTCAAATCTTGGAAACAAGCCCTAAGGGAGCCTAGAAGTGGCGCACCAATGTGTGCGACCCATCTAAGCCACCTATGGGGGTTGTGAAGGTTAAAAGGTTTTAAAACTTCGATAAAAGGGTTTGATTTTGGCGGTTTACAAGACAAGCGCTTATGTACATAACATAAACAAAATAAAACAATAATAACGAAGGTTTTTACACCCTCAAACTTACATGTTAGCGTCGCGAATAAGCTAAAGTCGGTTTCTAGCGATTATTGTGACTATGTAGTAAAAGTGCCCTTAAAATTGATCAAGAAGTAGGACAAAGTAGCTAGATTGATTATAAACTCGAGTGTAGTGGGTCAGATTGGTCGTTCTATGCAAGTGAGGCGGGAGGCTTGATAGGAATCAAGCGAACGAGGCCGATGGATAAACCCCCTAATTGCCAAAGTAGTAACAGTTATGGTCTAGAATGCAAAGATAGAAAGAAGAATACCGAAGGGCAATGGAGAGACGAGCTCTTTTTTTTTTAGCACAAAAGGTAGAGAGTTCCACTCGGACTGTAACAACGAGGAATAACACCTTAGAAGAGGCGCAACACTGGCTGTGTCGCTTAGAAGAGGCGCAACAGTTCATGCGCATGTTCTAAGGAAGTTTCCTCATGTAAGAAGAACCCGCGTTATTGCGGCTTCCGAGGGGAAAGAGATAAAGTTTATCATATTAGTAGAGATCGAATTCCGTGTCAAACTCCTAGCATAATAAAACATTACTTGAAGGTTTTCAGAATATTCTGTCTCGGAACGAGACGGGATCCTGAAAGGGAGACGGTTGTTTACTCGGACTCAGAATTGACTCTAATTAATGTCAAAACGACCATATTGGCATGTAGATGACAATAAAAGGGGTGACAAAAATATTTGATATATCGTTTATTAAGCGACTTACGAAGCGTCATAAATCGCGACATAAAACTAATAGGCACGTCTGATCATCATCGGTGGCTCTTGGGAGGTGCAGATTGAGCTATCTACAAATCGTCTTGTCCGTTGGCTCAAATCAACTATAATTGTTAAAAATAAATTGAACGGTAAATAATATAAAAGAAAATTCACAACCCGAATATGCTTATATTCATAATCGCACCTTTACATTGCAAACAACATATCTACGTCTATAAATTGGACTTACATTATACTTATTAATAAAATATTTTAACACACTATTCACATAAAAGAATTAATCTGAACCTAACAACACACCACAAATCCATAATCAGAATGCCAAGTTTCCGTTAATTTGCTAAATAACATTAAAAATAATACGAAAATGGACCAGATATCATTATCATATATTCGTCTTTATCATATGAGTCGATGATATTATTTACTACTATAGCAATGTGATTACATTAATCCAGCCCAATCGTTCATATGGACCGATAAAAATGTGATCTGGGCATATATGAAGCAAATCCTAATCAACATCCAATATCAGCCTTACACTCTATCACTTACAAACCCTACGCCATTTACTCGCCCTCTCAATCTCCGCTTCACAATCTATGCATTTCTGATCGATCTCTCCATCATCCTTCAATATCCGCCTCTTGTCTTTTTCCTCAACAAATCCTCACCAAAATGTCATCACTTTGTTCTTCATCAATATAATCATATCTAATCCATATATTTGATCACAAATCATGTGTTTGATCACGGAAGATGAATATGAAGATGAAGGGATAAAGATGAAAACAAAGAAATTGATATGTTCAAAGAAAGCGAGATGAAGATGATGGTACAACCTTATATTCAACATGTTCTTATTAAATAACATGCGAAGTGATTTCATTGTATTTTTTGTGAATTTTTAAATTGTTATGCGGTTTTTACAATAAAAACAATCAGATTTAAGTAATAATAGTGATTGTAAATATCTTTAATTTTTGTAATAATACATCCAAATGAACTTTAATCTTTTTAATGACATGCATTTCATGTTCCATAAACTTACCATCACTTTCTGTGAAAATTACAAATAACTTTGCGTGCAATGTATATTTCCGACATAACACCTTCAAAGTAGGGTGCTATTTTTTGGCGATTCATGAATTTTGTTTATAATATATGTCGTTTTTAGTGGAAAAATACATATATCTATGATATACACATTTTAAATTTAATGTTAATTTAAAACAAATATGGTGACTTTTTTCAATTTTTATGGCGATTTCAGTGCTCACAATAATCAGAGGTATTATTGTTGATTAGTAATTTATAACAATTTTTGTGACTATTAATTTTTATGGCGATTTTAATGCACACAGATACACAATAATCAGCTTTAAGGTAGTATTGTCGATTAGTCAATTATAACAAATTTTGCGACTTGTTCTAATTTTTCTGTCAATTTTGCTCGTAATAAACAGATTTTATGGTATCGTTGTTGATTAAAAAATTGTTGAACTTTTGTAATCACATATGAAATTTTTAATCAATTAATTTAAATAAATAGCCTTTTTATTTGTAACTTAATTTGATTGTAATCATTTAGAAAATAAGATTTTTTTTAATTTGACTTATGAAATTAAGTAGTCTTATATATAACTCATGTTATTGTTGATAAGTAAAATGGCTTTCATGTGTAATCTTTCTCATCTACTTAGGTCATGGTTCAGACCTGATCTGAACCACTTGAGGCTGGCTTGAGACGAACCACTTGAGTCAACCTAACCGACCTTCTTGGGTTTGACTTGAACCAAACCTTATGGATCAGACCTAACCCGACCAACATGGGTCTCATCTGACCCGATTCTCGTGGATCAGACTTGAGTCCGAACCACATGCCACGTGGGATCAGACCTTATTCTATGTCATCTGTCAACAACAATACCATAGAATAAGATTACCACCCGGAAACTTTACGCAAAACCTTCCGAGCATGGAGGAGTGCTACGCCTCGGTTTCTCGAGGGTAGGATGTACCAAAGTGAGTCTCAACAAGTTAATTATAAAATAAGATAAAAGAAAAGTTAACAAGGTCAAAACAAATACAAGGTCCAAGGTAAGATCCAACTCAAGTGTTTCAAACCAAAACTTAAGGTCTACAACTACAAAATCCAAAAGCCAAAAGATACACAAGACTCAATGATCGCCCAAAGTCCCGAGCATGCATCCCATCATCAACATATCTCATCATCATCAAACCTGCTCACTATCTACTGGTCATACGACGGAAATATCTTATGGATTACGGTAGATAAAACAATACCGCGGTCAGTTTACATGTGCATAATCAATATCAAGGAATCACAATATCATCATCATGCATATCCAGTGCCATCAGAAAGCACACCGTCCACCAATCGCGGTGCCATCAAGTATCACACCGCCATGTCCAGGGCACGCCGTAGACACCATGGGCCCTACCGCAACAAGTCACCCCCAGACCTAGGTCATAACCACGTGCACTTTCTCTTCCATGGTGGGACCATGAAGAGCGACCCAAATAGTCTATGGAGTCAGTTCCTACATCCGCTCCATATAAACAACCCCTCCAAACACCAATATATCACAATCACAATCAATCAACTAAACGTCAATCAACATGTCACAATCATATTATATTCCACGTCAACTAATAACACACACATAAATCAAGTATGATTAACCTACCTTGAAGCAATCAATCTCACAAGCAAAGCACAAGAAAAAAGCTAACAGTCCTTTTTTACGAAGTCGTCACCTACGATATCATAATAATAAAAATTACTACTAAATAATACCAAGTCTTATGGAACAAGACTAATTATCACAATCTATGACTATTTCCCCCAATTCTAACATCAACAAGGTCAACAATCACAATCTAGGTCTCAATAACTCAAAGCTCGTGCTAATAATCAATAAGCTACAATCTACAACACTTTTCCCCAGTTTCTTGGTCAAACATCATCAATTCCATCATCTATAATCATTTCCCTCAAATTCCATCTTATCAACAATAACCTAATCTCAATATAATCATACTAATTCAACCTAAACAGCATATAATGATCTAATAACATTAATCTCATTATAATTATCAATCTATTCACTAATCACTAATCATATATAATATTAAAGTTGAAGCCATCAGCCTTATTCTATGCCATCTGTCAACTGCCAATAATATGCCACGTGTCCAGAACTACACGTCACATTTAAAAAGACAAAAAAAACGTGCTTTTATTTTGTTTGTCTTCATGTTTCTTTGGTAATGTTATCATTTCCCTAAGTGAAGGTTGTCAATTACTTTTTTAGGTCAATCAGAATAACCCATTAAGATTTCAGAATAATCCATTAAGATTTCAATCGTGTATCCTCTTTTAAGTCAAACAAACTAACTTTGACTTGATTTCACTATATATTTAACAGAATATGTTTTTCACTTCATTAAAAAGATCCACACAAAAATATTGGGAATCAATTATGACTTTGTCAAAAAAATCTTTACCTAACTGATATACAATTCCCTAAAAATAAGCCTATAATCACTCAAATAAATAATCTTCCTTCTAGCAAAAACATTTCTTGCATTTTGGTGAAGCCACATCATTCTCATTTCACTCTTTAACCATCTAATGATGTCATCCCACTATCTATTTTCTATTTTCTAAAACAATTGCATTTGTTTTTACTCCCACATCAATAATCAAAATTTATATAAATGTGGAATATTTAATGTTAATTTTTTCACCAAATTAGATTACAGAAAAATAATATTTTATATGTTTATAAATTTACTCCATACTCTTTATTAAATTTAAAATTTTTAAATATATTTTTTTAAACCAATTCATATCATCTATATAACTATATATAAAAGCACATACATTTTTCATGCTTCATTAAGCAACCTTTTTCCTTTGATTCCAACTACTACTTTCTACGGTCTATTTTTTTTAAGTAATCCAAGCACCCTATAATCTTTTAAATATATACTCCCTCCCTCCGTTTCATAATATAAGTCGTTTTAGTAAAGATTAAAAAAATTTATTTTATAAGTCGTTTTACATTTTTCTATCTATTAAATGTTTTTTTCATTTTTCAAGGCACTAACAATTATGACCAAGAGCTAATTTAAGCCGTTTTATTGGTTGAAATACTTAGCTTTTCAATTTTTCAAAGAGCATTTATAGTACACAACTACTATAATACACCATTTCCAAATACTTTCTTAATTCTTAATTATAAAATAATCTCAAACGTCTTATATAATGAAACGAATGGAGTCAATTATACACATTACATAAATTACATATATAACGTAAACTGCAAAAATTACATATTACACAAACGTAAAAAAAATGGCATTTTATATAAACTTAAAAATGACATGTAGCGTAATTTACATATAGTTTCAACTTTTTTGACAATAACAAAGTTTTAAAGGCATCCCCGCGCAATTTGCGTTGGTTTCAAACTAGTTACCTAAATTATGAAATCATGAAATATGAAATACACTAATTATTTTTTTGGCGTATATCCTAAAATAAAAAATCAATATATAGAAAAAGATACGCTTGCAACAGATTTTTTTTAACCTAAAATTCCTTATGGTATTTTTCATATAAATAATACTCCAACTCTCCGTCATTTTCTCACCCTTCATCCAAAACATACAATTCTCAGCTTTATCATTATTATTTATCATGGCTCAAAGCATGCTCATCACTACATTCAACGCCATCAAAGCCGATTCCGAATATGTCAACATTCGGGCAAAAGTGGTTCGCAAATGGGAGCGACCTGATATATACAACAAGAAATACACATTATTCGCAATTGACATGATTTTGATGGATGGTGAGGTTTACACTTATAAATTATAAATTTATGATAATAACTCTACTTACATTTCCATTACTTATCGGGTATATGGTATACCTTTAAAAAACATATATGCGCTGACATATTTTTTTTTTTTTGAATAAAAGGAAAATATGATCCAGGCTAACGTCAGGAGAGGACTCATTGGACGGTTTCAGAAAAACATTGACGAAAGCAGTGAATACAATTTCACTAATATGGAGGTTGCAAAGAACACTGGTACCGATGTTAGCGTGGTATCAGTGTACCACAAACATCGTTTGTACTTCAGCCTCACAACCAAATTGAGCAAACCCTCTACTGCCTCCATATTAGCGCATGATTTTCAATTTAAGAAGTTTAAAGACATCTTGGATAAAAATTTGTCTGATCGACACTATCTAGGTATTTTCTACATACATCTACTCATTCATATTATAAATATTAGTTCTCATTATCGAATGTACTACTCCTAAAATATAAATTTAACTGAAATGTATAACATATTTTATTGGAGAGTTAACCGCTTATTCAAAGGTCACTTTGTCCAAGAATAAAGGTGAAAAACTAATGACAATTGATTTGACCGATCTCGAGTAAGTAGACCTCCCTTCGTATAAATTTACTTATGCGTGTTCTATTATTAGCATATGCATGTTATAATATTATCTTACTACATATCATTATTCGCAAAGAAAAATGGTATTGCAATGCTCGGTATGAGGGGACTACACTAATGAATTTCACTTTGTTGAAAATTGGAACTGCTCCGAGCCAATGATATACATTATGCAAAATGTTTCAACGTACAACTTATAATGGTACCACATACTGCACTTTACATGTTGAATTTGAGACACAAGTAATTTAAACTTTAAAATGGCAGGGGAGGTTAGGATAACTACTACTAGATACGCAACACGTATCGGTTTTAATAAAGAGATTCCAGAAGTTGAGGAATACCACACAAGGTCAACACAAATATGATATGCTAAAAAACTTTCCAAGGTAATAATCAAGACTATTTCAGAAATAGTTTACTTTGACAAGGTAATAATCATTCTTCACTAAACTCATTCTGAGGTAAATATGAAATTTAGTGTAAAAAAAGATATAAGTAATCATTAGCTATGTTAATTTCAATAGAAATCATAGTTTTAATATTTTAGAAAATATTAGTCAACATCAGCTATTTTTGGAGTTTTTAGGCTGGATATTGTGTAACATTGGCTACCATAACAAACATCAACTTGGAAGGAAATTGGTATTATTTTCGTGTATGAATTGTTTTAAGGGGGCATTAAAGGCGAAGATGGTAAGCAACAATGCAAAGAGAAATGTTTGGGGAATAAGCCAACCAAAATCATACCAAGGTATATTTTTTTAGGCGGATCATGTCTAACTTCGCAATATAATTTGTTTTCTTTAACACAAGTATTTTGCAAATAATTGTAGGTTTCAAACCAAGTTCATGATCAAAGACCTAAATGGCTCTGTTGCTAAGGTCACGATGTTTGAAACTCATATCTCTAAGGAGATTAAAATGACTGCCAATGAAATACTTGATCGACAGGACGGGGTATCATTACCTCCCTAATATTGTGGCAGATCTTTAAAATTTATTAAACTGTTAATTTGGTTTTCGTAATTCTATTTCTTACACTTCAGAATGACGACGTACCTGAATAGCTTGGGGTCTTCATTGGCCGGGAATTTGTTTTCAAGCAGGTGATATCACAAAAGTGGAATCTTGAAGGCAAAAGTACTTCCTACACAGTAATTAATATGACTGATGATCAGAATATTGTTGCTCGATGGAAGAAAATCTATGCGAAAATGAAGGAAAACAAACTTGAACTTGACTCTCGCCCTATTAATTCAAGAAAGGTATATCCTAGCAACATTGAACATTAATCCGAGTACATTACTACTATGTGCAAGTATCTTAAGTACGTGTGGTACCTTATTTTTTCCACCCAAATACAGGCCGATGATGGAGGCAGATGTGAATTTGACGATCATCAAACATCTGTTGAAGCCACTGTTGGAGCTAGTGTCCTCCACAGTTAGTGTGATAACATGTATAAATCTCTTACAGGTTCACAGGGTATACTTTGTATTCTTATCAGTTGATTAACGTTTATCGATAACGGTTGGCTTGCTAAGAGTTTGACGTTATTGTCATTTTAATGGCGGTGATCAACTGGTCCCTAAAAGTCACACCTAAAAGATGTGCCTGAGAGATGTGATTATATGAATAATATAATCACATTGATGCCTTATTAAATGACTAAAAGGTTAGTCGATGTATATGATTAAAAGGTTAGTCAATGTAATGATGATACGATTATAAAATAACGATTAAATAATATAAGCTGAGACGAATTAAATGTAATTCTTAATTAAATATAAACCATTATATTTAATCAATGTATATAATATAAGCTTAAACGAATTAAATTGTTAATTCGTAATTAAACATAAAATGTTATATTTAATTAGCAAATTATAAATATACGGATATTTATAGTTGACGAATATATTATATTACATGCTGATACAACCGAAAAAGGAAGGAGAAAAATAGTCTTTTTCTTCTCATATTTTTCGGCTATTTAGAGTTAAATAAAAGAAAATATCTTCTATTATTCTTTTATGGTAACTAGGTCAAAAACCCTAATAACAAGAGGAGTAAAAAGAGAATAGACTTCTCCTACTACTACTACTGTTGGACGACCGAACAGAGCAAGGAAGAAAAAGAAAAATATAGATTTTTCTTTCTAGTTCTCTCTATCATTCATCATCACACAAAAGAAAGATTAGCAGTAATTTTTCTCTAATATTCTAGCACAAGCAAGGCATATCTCGGAGCATCTTGGGTGCAACAATTAGGAGAATATCGATCTCGATATTGTTCATAGGCCAAATTTGCCAGGACCAAAGGTTAATTCTAGATTCATTATAATTTTATATTATGCAATTCATTTTTGACTAGTAATTCATATTCTATAGTTTCGTTATAATCCTTAAATTGATGACGAAATATACCGATATTTCCCATAAGTGGTATCAGAGCCAAGGGCTACGAAATTATTTTATATGTTTTTCATAATTGATGAAATATAAGATTAGAAATTTTATTTTGTTTTTTTTAGTTTTGTTTTCGGCCGAGAAAGAAAAAAAAAAGTTTTTTTTGCTGCTGCTGCCGAGAGAAATTTTTTTTTTACTGTTCACTGTATTGTTTATCCGTGAAAAAGAAAAAAAAAAAATTTTTGCCTTGTTTTTCCATTTTGATTCATTATAATTGCTGTTTTAAATAGTTAAGACGATATCATGATGAATTTGTAGATGTTTTTATTTAATAAGGATTAAATTAAAATGTAAATGGAAATCGATTTGAATGTTCATTGCTATATTTTTCAGGTATTCATTGATTTAGATATTCATTTTAAATTGTTAAATTGAATCATCTAGTTTGTGTCGATGTTTAATAATGATTAGATGTTGAAAATTTGTACCGATCTTGAGAATATTAGTAACATCAAATTAAATTGAATATTTTATAGAAAAAAAAAAAAAAACTGTTTCGGTTCTTATTTTTGGCCGAATATTTTTTTTGTTATTATTCATTATAATGATAATGTTTCGTTTATTGTTGTGAAGAAGTTCACAATAATAGGATACCCAATTATTTTAAAGAGGTTTAAAATAATGTTGTATTAATTCATGTTAAAGAATATGAATTAAAATTGGATTTTGTTTGGTTGGGGTTATTGTGATTAATTAAGGAATTGTCACATAATTTTGATCATTTTAAAAGGTGGTTTGGATAAATTACTCTTCATAATTAAAGAATTATGTCTTGAATGATTAATTTATAGTTGATGCATTTTATCTTGTTGAATGAATGGTTGAATGGTTTAATTTACGTATTTTTGCAATCGGTTGTAATTTGTATTACCTAGTGTGGCCTTAGTTGATCATGTTTTCGTAATGATGGAAACATGATCTTTGATGTAATTTTGAGATCTCGAATCTCCATTTTATTTTTCATTAAATTATGTTTTTAAATTAGAATGTAAATAGGTTTATATTTTGTAATTTATTAAATGTATTTTGAGAAGACTAAAGATGGAGATCGGATTGCTCACTCCCGCTACATGGACCAAGATGGAACATCAAGACAAGCTTCTCGGGTCCAAATGGGTTGGATTCCAAAGTTGTATTTTTGTTCATTTTGGTAGATAGGCCACACTAGGACTTTGTAATATTTTTATGTATTTTTCCGTTCTTGTTGCTTTTTCATCACATGATAGTTAGTGCATCATATTCCGCCTAAACCAAACCACCTACTACTAAAATGCATGAAAATTGACTCATATAGTTTGAATGTTAGTTATCATGGACATAAAGATGTCACTCGAATTTAAGCCATCATTTTAGTTTATTCATTCTCGCATGCTAGATATTAGTTCACTTAAAATTGAATTAAAATAAAATTGATGGGATCTTCCTCTAAACCTAAAATTGA
The DNA here is from genome assembly GCA_022085475.1 of Heliosperma pusillum. Classification (NCBI taxonomy): domain Eukaryota; kingdom Viridiplantae; phylum Streptophyta; class Magnoliopsida; order Caryophyllales; family Caryophyllaceae; genus Heliosperma; species Heliosperma pusillum. The sequence goes on from JAIUZE010074872.1 coordinate 37,978, forward strand.
GACTAGTCTTTATAGGCCAAACTACTATGAATCCCTTCTTCGTCGGTAGGCATATAGGACCTTGCTCTCCATATGACCCCTTCTACGTTGGGTAAGTAGTGTGTTGACCTATTTTATCTCAACATTATAGTCCGAAGAGTTTCTCGTGATTATGATGGACTAAAGATAGAATTTACAGAAATTTATCGACCAAGAATTCTAAAGGTAGAATTAGCAAGAGGTTGGCTTATCAATTTACAGATAATTGAGTCTTGGGATCATTTATATAATTTTTGAGGGAGGTCAATTGTGTAAATGCTCGAGTCTTTGCATTAAAACAAATTTTGCATTAGACTTAAATTCAAATCGATGAGTATGCTTATTATGGTTTTTCTTCTTTTTTAGAGTAGAACTCGTTTATATTGATAATACTGCATAAAACAAATGGCTGGAAATACTGATATTCCTATGCCAAGTGCCACGCTCGCGCGCGAATCCTGGCTTAAAGCTTTTATGGACCACATGAATCAGTCCACGCGACTGAAGAATGACGGGTGCAACTTTGCGGACTGGGAGGCAGCATTACAGAATGCTGCCATTGCTGACGGTAAGCTCAAGTACTTGACTGAACCAATACCGCCAAACCCAGGCCCTAATGCGAGACCTAACGAGACACTTGAATATGGTGACTTCGTTATGGAAGCGGGTGCGATAAAGAACGTACTCATCTTTGCAATGGAAAGCAATTTGCAAAGACGCTTCATTGCCCAAGGTGCAAACAAGATTTTCACCACGCTCACTAACGAATTCTCAAAAGCACCGAGGATCGTTACTTATGAGCATACCTATCGCTTCTTTGAGGTGAAACTCCAGAAGGGCCAACCGGTTAGCCCACACATTCTTGATATGATTGAGAATGTCGAGAAACTGGAGGCACTTGATTGCAAAATCAGTGAGAGCATAGTCATTGACCGAGTGCTTCATTCACTTCATGATGGTTTTGCTCTTTTCAGGGCAAATTACTATATGAATGATATGAAGAAAAGTCTTCATCAGCTACACTCACTTCTCGTACAGACCGAGAATGATATGAAATTGAGTGGGAGCATGAAGATGTTCTCATGTTTTCAAACAAGAGCAAAGGTAAGGGCAAAGCTCATGGCGACCTAGCTGTAGGAAAGCCAAAGTTTAAAAAGTCACGGAACGACAAGAGTGGGCCTGGTGAGACCAGTGGCTCACAAGGCAAGGCAAAGAGCAAGGACAGTAACATGGAGTGCCACCATTGCCACAAGACTGGGCATTGGAGGAGGAACTGTCCCGTGTACCGTGAGGACATAAAAGCAGGCCGCGTCACTCCTGTTGGTATGTCATCTTTTATTCATATGATTGAGATTAACCATGCAAGTTTCGGAACTTGGGTACTTGATACAGGTTGTGGTTCTCATCTGTGTAATCATTTGCAGGGCCTAAGAAACATCACACCTCTCGCAAAGGGTGATGTGGACCTGCGAGTGGGGAATGGAGCAAGAGTTGCTGCAGTTTCAGTGGGAACATATGTAATCCAACTCCCGAGTGGTTTTGAGTTATATTTATATAACTGTTGCTATGTACCCAGTTTATCTAAGAACATTATTTCTGTTTCCGTACTAGATAAAGACGGTTTTTCATTTTCAATGAAGGACAATAGCTGTATTTTCTCTTTTAATGAAATGATTTATGGCAAAGCAGTTTCCATGAATGGAATTTATATCTTAGATCAAACCACAGACATATTGCATGTGAATAATAAGAAATTAAAGGTTGGTGACAAAGATCAAACTTATCTATGGCACTGCCGTATGGGACACATAAATGAGAAACGTGTAAAGAAGCTCATTGACAATGGGACTATCTCCCCATTTGATTACGAATCATTTGGCACGTGTGAATCATGTCTTATCGGTAAAATGACTCGAATTTCCTTCAAAGGTGTTGGAATGCGCGCTAGTGACCTATTAGGACTCATACATACTGATGTATGTGGACCTATGTCAATAAACGCAAGAGACGGCTATAGATATTTTATCACTTTCACGGATGATTTGAGTAGATACAGATATGTCTACTTAATGAAGCATAAAAGTGAGTCCTTTGAAAAGTTCAAGGAATACCAGAATAAGGTTGAAAACCAACTGGGAAGAAAGATTAAAGCACTTCGTTCAGATCGTGGTGGCGAATATCTTTCAAATGAGTTTGATCAACACCTTAAAAACTGTGGTGTAGTATTACAGTTAACTCCACCTGGAACACCTCAATTAAATGGTGTGTCCGAACGGAGAAATCGAACATTACTTGATATGGTTCGATCCATGATGAGTCACACGGTAGTACCTGATTCATTATGGGGTTATGCTCTTTTGTCAGCTGCTCTTATACTTAACCGAAGTCCGTCTAAAGCTGTAGACAAGACTCCATATGAGTTATGGAAGGGAACGGTCCCTAACTTGTCCTTTATTCGGGTTTGGGGCTGCGAGGCTTATGTCAAGTGGAGACACAAGGATAAGCTCGGCCCGCGATCGGTCAAGACATACTTTATTGGTTATCCAAAAGGAATGTTTGGTCATTACTTCTATTCGCCTACCGAACAACGAGTTTTTGTTGCGGCTAGTGCGAAGTTCTTAGAGAAAGAGTTTCTCGAGAATAAGTCAAGTAATAGAACCTTTGATCTGTCGGAGATTCAAGAACCATCAACCGAGCAACCAATGGAGGAAGAGGTTCCTTCAAATCTGCTACGGTTAACATCCCTATGGAACCTAGGAGGTCGGGTAGAGTCTTCATTCCTCCAGACAGATACATTGGTATGGTCGAGGAGAATGAGAGAGATAATGTTTTACTCCTAGAGAGTAACGAACCCGCAACCTATAAAGGTGCCATGACCTGTTCCGACTCTAAGCTATGGCTTGAAGCCATGCAATCCGAGATGGACATCTTGTATGAGAATGACATATGGGATCTTGTTGATTTGCCCGATAAGGTACGGCCTCTTCAGTGCAAATGGCTTTACAAGATAAAGCATTCCGTATAAGGACAACTAGATACCTATAAGGCACGACTAGTGGCAAAAGGTTTCACTCAAGTGCAAGGATTGCATTATGATGAAATTTTTGCACCCATATTTATGCTGCGTTCCATTCGGATAATCTTAGCGATTGCCGCTTTTCATGACTATGAAATTTGGCAGATGGATGTGAAAACCGCCTTCTTAAACGGTTATTTGGAGGAGGAATTGTACATGGTACAATCCGAAGGTTTCATTTATCCTATAAAAATCCTAAGAAAGCAGTTGCATGACTTAGCGTGCCATTTATGGACTTAAGACAAGCTTTCTCGGAGTTGGAATCTCGTTTCGACCCAGGTGATAATAGAGAAGGTTTCACTCGATCGGTCGAGGAACCATGCTTGTATGTCAAGCGAGTAGGAGTAAGATTGTCTTCTTAATATTGTATGTTGATGACATACTCTTGATTGGGAATGACATCCCTCTCTTATCTTCGGTAAAAGTATGGTTAAAGAACCATTTCCAGATGAAAGATCTGGGTGAGGCACAACGCATATTGGGGATCCGTATCTATAGAGATAGATCAAGACGGATGTTATCACTCAGTCAGGAGTCTTATATAGATAAGATTCTTGAGAGGTTCAGCATGACCAACTCCAAGAAGGGGAAAACCTTCCAATGATTTCTGGGATGCATTTGAGTAAAGCTCAGGCACCCAAGACATCGGAAGAGGTCGAGCGCATGAGTCGTGTTCCTTATGCATCAGCTATAGGATCGATCATGTATGCCATGATATGCACACGTCCGTACGTGGCATATGCATTGAGTATGACGGGTCGGTACCAAGGCAATCCAGGTGAAACACACTGGATGGCTGTCAAAAACATCCTTAAGTACTTACGAAGGACTAAGGATTGGGTATTGACTTATGGAGGAGACACTGAGCTATGCGCAATCGGTTACGCAGATGCTAGCTTCCAAACAGATTGAGATGACTCAAAATCTCAGTCTGGATTCGTCTTTACTCTTAACGGCGCTGCGGTCAGTTGAAAAAGCTCCAAACAGAGTGTTATAGCAGATTCTACAACTGAGTCCCAGTACTATGCCGCTTCAGAAGCTGCAAAAGAAGCTATATGGATGCGTCAGTTCTTACAAGGACTAACCGTAGTTCCTAGTTCGAATGACCCTATCACCATCTATTGTGTTAATAGAGGTGCCATCTTCCAGGCTAAGGAGCCTAAGTCCAGCAACAAGTCTAGACATGTACTTCGGAAGGCTCACATGATCCGAGATTACGTGGAGCAAAAGGAGATAGTGATATACAAGATTGCTTCGGATGACAACATCGCGGACCCTCTTACTAAACCTTTAAAATATGATAAGCATGAAGGGCACGTCATATCCATGGGAATTAAACGTATTCCTGAATTGTAGTAGCTGTTTTATGTGGATTAGATAAATGTATCTTTTTCATGCACTATTTATAACATCATCGTATTGTTTCATATTTTGTTTTTCATGTGGATTGTACGACAACATTGAACGCCACAAAGTGAACTGAATTACATTATAATTGTTTTGGTCCGTAATCGCCTACAGGAGCTGATAACTCTGGCAATTATACTGTGAAGTTGATTGATGGTGGGTTCAACGAGCCATAAGTCAAACGGTTGACTGATCGATCACAGATACGAGTTATAAAGATACCTCGTAGGACATCGTGACAACGTTATGGAGTCCTAAATGTTTCAAAACTTAGGTGCCAGGTCGTGGATAGGACGTCCATAGTGTTCCTAACAGTCGATTCTTTTGACTATCGACTGTCTCTTGAGATTAAGGCAGTTTTTGAGTGACTTTGGTTTCTTTCTCATGGTCGACCGTAACAGGAGGCTAAGTAGATTTTTAATGGGTCATTTCATACTGTGCTTGTATCTGCAGGATTCGAGTTGAGGAAAATATCCAACCTTTATCAGGTTTTGTTATTTCTCAGGGCCACTCGAGGAGTTGTAACTGAAATGCATGGCCATGCTCGAATAATGATTCGTTTATCAGTTAAGTTACTCTCTAGTCGGGAAAACCACTCTTGATACTGATCGCTTGTAAAATGCGACCTTTGTAAATACGGACTTTCCAAATTGTTTTACATTGAGTGGGAGAAATTTATGGATATGAGAATCGGGTTATCGCACATACACTTGTAAGGACAAGTGGGAGATTGTTGGAGCTAGTGTCCTCCACAGTTAGTGTGATAACATGTATAAATCTCTTACAAGTTCACAGGGTATACTTAGTATTCTTATAATTGGATTATCCATCTTGTGAACTAATGGGTCAAAAGCCCACTTAAATTCTCTTATAAATATAAAAGATTAACCTAGCAGCTAGGTTGCTCCCTTTATTTTCTCTTCTCCCCCCTGTCGTGGCTTTCTTCTCCCTCTCTTTTGGTTCTTCTCCCTTTTACTCCATTGTTATGCAAATTTCTTCATCCAAATCAAATATAAATTATATATTTACAATCTTGGCTCTTACCTCTACAATATATTCTATTCCTAATATTTTTAAGGGACTCGATTGTATGGGGTTTAGGCCTACCTGTGACAACCCTCGCGAATGCGGAAATATAAAACAAACAAGCATGTGAAATATATAGCGGAAATGTGAAGTTTTAAAAACTTTTATACATGCAAGTTAAATAAAACGAGGAGTGTCAAAATATTACAAACTGAGTACGGAAATACCACAAAGAGACGGGGTCTCTTAAAATGTTAACAAAGAACAAGTGTTTAGCAAACTAGCTAATTAACGACTAGAGGTTAATCTTCCAGGGACAACGCCCGCTAGCTCACACCCGAACCCAAAATAGCATAAGCAAAAAGCCATCCATGCAAGCAACCTGTTCATTCATGAAAAACATGAACGCCACAATCAGTGGGGAGTAACTCCGGGTTCTCCCAGCCATATCACATTAAACGTACATAGAAGGAAATACAAAAGTAGAGCATGCATACAAATAGATATACATGTGAGATACGATAAGGATAGATAGGCAATTCGAAACATAATGATAAGAGCATATGAAGTACAAATTCGAATCCATCATGTTATACAAAGACTCGGGGAAGACACTCTTAGGCAACCGAATACGCTCACTAGGGCTTGCATCTCACCGTTAGCGGTATAAGTTTGATAAGATTGAGACTCGACAAACAAACCAATGCCAAGTCATACAATGACCATGAATAAATCCATCATGTTATCATCCATTCACACCACGACTTGACGGTGCCCAATCAGGCAATTCCATGAATAAAATCATGAAATCACGCATTCAAAGACAACGACACAAAGACGACAACTCTCACGGTAACTGAAACGCACTAGCATCGTGTACATGGCAAGTATGATTAAAAGGCGTTCACGGATGACATTTCCCTCAACCCATATACGATGACATTTCGTATAGGTAGACTAATTTCCTCCTGGTAGGACGACGATAATAATACGGTCCTAGTCTAAACCTGGCCAGACTCTCGGAATAAATCATGTTCCGATTCGACACGCGATGACATTTCGCATCCAAGACTCGGTCTTACAAAAATAAACGCCGAGTACCCCAAATTTCGGTAGATCAATTCACGAAAGAGGCGGAAAAGAGCTCAAGCCTCATAACAAGCGGTACGCTACATGCAAATAACACCACCTCGCAAGTACACAACATTTGACGGCCGGGTCGAACAACGCATAGCGTTCAACTCCCAACAACGTCGTCGTATGCCCACTACACATGCAATTAAGCAGTAGGATACCTCTCCGTTTCGACATTCCAGCCTTACGAACGGGAAGGTAGCCAAGGGAATGAGAGTACAAAGCACAAGACAAAATAGTGCTCAAACCGTCACATTTGTAAAAACTGACTCAAAGTGGGAACATACCAAAAACCGTCACAAAACATGAGAATAGGGAATCATATAAGTTGAAATATGATAAACATGAGTCAATACATGATACATAAGCATTAGAACAAGTTTATGAAGCATAATGAATAAAAACATAGATCACCTCTCCAAAACAACGTTGTTTGGAAACCAACGAAAACAAGGGTCCACTTCAAACGGTCATAACTAGAGTTCTAGACATGCAAATGCAAAAATTCCAAATGGAGGTGATAGCTTATCCTCTTACGGTTCCAACGAGATGTCACACGCCCAAAACAAGCAAGTAACGAAGGAGATATGATCATTTTACGAAAAGGGGTCAGTGCAGGAAAAATTCTGTCGGCAGAGAATGACGCAGCCTGCGTCACCCCGACGCAGCCTGCGTCCTACGACGCAGCCTGCGTCCTTCACGGGATTCAAGGACGATCAATTTCCAACATGTTATCAACAACAAAATCCTCATTTATCATCACAAATCATCAATTCTCATATCAATTAACAGCTAACAACATCCATCAACAACAACACAAGTCCTAAGCATACTAACCATAATCTAAATACGATTACTAGCCTAGAAAACACATAAAACACGTAAATGATATCGAGTAACCCTTCACCGTTACCTTTAAGCTTCTTCACTACTCGTCAAGCTCCTCTTCAATTAGAAAGTAGACTTTATCGGGATCTTGGAGGTCACCACCTACATATAGATCATAAAAGATGAATAAAATTCATCTTGAGAAAGACGGAAAGTTTGAAAAGCGAGAAAGACGATGATTTTAATATCAAAACGGATAGAGGAAGGTAAGGGGAGAAGAATGAGACGAACTTACGTGAATTCTAGCAAGTAACGAAAGAGTTACGATGATTCAAAGATTGAAATCAAAGAGGGAGGCAAAGTTTTGGTTGCTTAAGGAAGAAGAAAAGATTGTGATTGTGTTGAATGAATATTAGGTTAAGGGTGGGAGTATAAGTAAAGGGTGAGTCAGAAAAGTCAACGAAAGTCAAAGACGACTTAAAAGTCAAGAAAAGTCAAAGACGACTCAAAAGTCAGGAAAAGTCAAAGACGACTCAAAAGTCAGGAAAAGTCAAAGACGACTCAAAAGTCAGGAAAAGTCAAAGACGACTCAAAAGTCAGGAAAAGTCAAAGACGTCTCAAAAGTCAGGAAAAGTCAAAGACGACTCAAAAGTCAGGAAATGTCAAAGACGACTCAAAAGTCAGGAAAAGTCAAAGACGACTCAAAAGTCAGGAAAAGTCAAAGACGAATCAAAAGTCAGGAAAAGTCAAAGACGCCTTAAGACGGGATTCTCATGGAATCTCGCGGAAATTCCAAATACGAACTCGGAAATTCTAAATTCGACTCGGAACATAAAATTCTATATTAAAACTTAAATTTGCTGAAAAGTATCCGTAAAATATTTTCACTAGAAAAATAGGGTACATTTCCGGGTGTTACAATCACCCCTCCTTTTTAAAAGTTTCGTCCTCGAAACTTGAGAGTAGCAAACAAAGGTATCAAGAACCAGAATCGGTTTTAAGAATTAAGAAGAAAATTTTTTTTTTTTACAAGGGTAAAACATTTATGAAATGATGTTCTTCTCGAAAACGGTTTAAGTAAATTTTTCATAAGTGAGGAACTTTATTTACGAATCACAAGAGTGCCCGTCGTGAACGAGAACTCTAGCTATCACAAATTAAATCAATGCCGAAACAGTGAAATCGAAAATCAAAACAAGTGTTAGTAAGTGCAAGACTAGTCACCAGACGTCTCCAATAACAGATCTAAACACCCAACTAAACACAAAATCCAAATATAAAAGGGAAAGAAATCTATTTTCTCCAAAAGTGGGTACACAAACCATCTTTAAACTATTTTAAAAAGTTAAATTAGGATTACGATATGGAGATTTGAAAGTTTTCTCAAGGATAGAATCAAAATAAGGAGACAATACCCGAACGTAGAGCAACTCGAACATCGAAATCACAAATCGAGATACTAAGAGATACGCCCACACGAATAAAATGGACTAAAAAGGGGTAGGATTGAAAAGTAGCGGATTGAGTAAGGGTCAATTTGAGGGAAAAGAGAGGAATGAACCACAATACTATCTTCCATCTATGAAAATTCAAATGTCGATCGCAACTCGACATCACTAACTCCACGAGTAAACTAGTCCTCAAGAGAGTGCAATACATTCTCAACATTTTAAATCATCAGATTCCTACCAAAATATTTCCTAATCATGACACTTCGAGTAACAACTCCCAAATATTCAAATTCAATTAGAGTCTTCTAAGGTCCATTGGCCCGGTAGACTCCACAACTAACAACCCACATAAAAATTTCATTACGTACTCTAATCTTTTTAGCTCCATCAAAACTCTTATTGGAAACCACCTTCAAAATATTTATATTTAGGGAAACAAGACCGCTAACAACCACAAGGTAAAAGAGACTTACCATTAAATCCTTCGATCCATTTTATTCCAAAACTCATTATCCTAAATTATTAACAATGAACTTTCTCATCTTCAAAAGTTAAATCACAAACCTCAAAAGAGATTAGTCACAAAATCCCATCTCACTTAACTTTTGCCAATCATAGGGCAATGCGACCGTAAATCAATTTATTTAGCTCTTCCAAACTCTCAATACATCGGTTTTTGCTCATGACAATATTCCTCAAGTTGTGTCATCCAATCCAAATTCCACAAAGTATTTATTCCCATTAGGGTCCAACATTTAAGACAACAATTTCCCAAGTAACATTTAAAGAAGTCACTAAAATTCTTAACCACAACAACCAACTATCATTATGCTTATTTCGATCCTCAAAATGATATTGCAACATCAAGCTTTCATAGCCTAAAACCACTAGGAGAGTTTCATCCTAAGCTTATCCTCAATTCCTTATAATCATCTAAACATGAAACTAGCTCAATAGGACGGTTAGGTATCATATTTGAATCTTCTTCAAAACACATCTACTAACCCTTACGATAGCTAATAAGAAAACTATCTCTCAAGAGAGTAGAGATAAATGAACATGATACAAGGAACATTAGGAAGCATCATTAAAGACTACGATAAGAAGGAATTAAAAGACGAAGGCGAAAAAGGAAAACGAGGTTGATTTAAGGAAGTGAACTACCAGACACGATCTCCGGGGGGGCATCGACTTCGGCTCGACGGAGTACATAGCTGGATCCTTTAGCTTTGGCACCGGGTGCGGAAGTCTGACGATTGGGACATTCACGAATGAGGTGTCCAGGCTTCTTGCAGAAAAAGCAAAAGAGGGGCCTATCATAGCATCCTACTCCCGGGTGAAAGGGTTTCCTACAACCGTCGCAAAAACTACTTTGAGCTTGAGATTGAGGGGGAGCATTGGAACGTCTCTGGTTAGCATAGGCATTAGAAGAAGAGGGAGTGAAAGGTCTTTTGTCCTGGAAGTTTGACCTTGGATTGAAAGAGGAAAAAGGAGATGGACTCTTCATCTTCGCCCCATCACTAAAGGCCTTCATGGAGTCCTCGGCCTGAAGGGCATCATTATACAATTCTCCGAAAGATGTAGAGCTCCTCCTTACTTTGCTTTGGAGCAAAGCACTAAGCTTATTACGATAGTAAAAAGCTCGATCTTCATCATCCTTGATGAGTCCTGGCGCAAAGCGAGTAAGCTTGTTGAATTGGGTGGTGAAGTCTTGGGTCAACAAATCACCTTGCTTGAAATCGATGAATTCTCTGAGTCTTTGCTGCTTGAGCTTCATGGGGTAAAATCGGTCCTCAACAAGAGACTTGAAACATTCCCACTCGAAATTGATTTCAAGGATAGCGGTGGGATTGGAAATAGACCACCAGTAGTCTGCCTCCCTCACCAGGAAGAACTGAGCGATCCTTACCTTGTCCTCTTCAAGGACTTGGTAATAGTCAAATTGGTTCTCCATCTCTCGAAACCATTCCGAGAGCTCGGTAGGGTCCGGCTCTCCACCATAAGGCGTAATATTGCTCCTAGCAATTTGGCTAGCCACCCAAGCATAGCCTCCTTGGCAATTGTCTTTTCTATGAGGAGGGACTTGGTTGATACTAACATTAGCCGCATCTTGTTGATTTATGAGAAATTGAGTAAGAGCCCCGAGAATAACGTTCTCTTCAACTCGAGGTCCAACCATCTTCATAAGAAACACAAACAAATTAAGTTACTCCTATCAATTAGCATAAACAAATAGGCTACCAAATAAAGTCCTTAACTTCTACTCATCTCTCATTTATTATTTCAAGGTCAAGTAGTTTAAGTTAGGGTTCACGTGTGTGCGTCGGGAGCGTTAAAGCTCTGATACCAACTGTGACAACCCTCACGAATGCGGAAATATAAAACATACAAGCATGTGAATTATATAGCGGAAATATGAAGTTTTAAAAACCTTTATACATGCAAGGAAAGAATACGAGGAGTGTCAAATATTACAAACTAAAGTACGAATTATACTACATTAAGAGACGAAGTCTCTCCAAAAAGTTAACAAGTAAAAGTGTTTAGCAAACAAGCTAAAATCGTCTAGAGGTGTTTTAATCCAGGGACAACGCCCGCTAGCTCACACCCGAACCCAAAATGTCAAACAAAAAGCCATCCAAGCAAGCAACTTGTTCATCCATGAAAAACATGAACGCCACAGTCAGTAGGGAGTAACTCCAGGTTCTCCCAGCCATATCACATTAACGTTTTAAAACAAAAAAACATCGAAAGGAATTACAAAGTAGAGCAGCATACCTACTGATATATGTATATACGATAAGGTTCTATAGGCAATTCGATAAATAATGATAAATCATACGAGGTACAATCCCGAGTCCAGCATGTGATACAAAGACTCGGGGAAGACACTCTTAGGCAACCGACTACGCTCACTTAGGGCTTTTGCATCTCACCGTTCGCGGTATAAGTTTTAATAAATTGAGACTCGACAAACAACCATGCCAAGTCATGCGATGAATCCCAAAATCCATCATATTATCATCCATTCACGAACCAATACATTGACGATGCCAAGTCATGCAATGACCATGAATACAATCATGAAATCACGCATTCAAAGACAACGACACAAAGACGACAACTCTCACGGTAAATGAAACGCACGAGCACCGTGTACATGGCAAGTATGATTAAAAGGCCTCCACGGGAGAAAAACCTTCCCTGAACGCATACACGATTCAATCCATTTCGTATATGTAGACTAATTTCCTCCTGGTAGGACGACGATAATAATACGGTTCCTAGTCTAAACCTGGCCTGACTCTCGGAATAAACGTGTTCCGATTCGACATGCGATACACGTTTCGCATCCAAGACTCGGTCAATCAATAGACGCCGAATACCCCAAATTCGGTAGATCAATTCACGAAAGAGGCGGAAAAGAGCACAAGCCTCATAACAAGCGGTACGCTACATGCAAATAACACAACCTCGCAAGTACACAAAATTTGACGGCCGGGTCGATCAACGCAATGCGTTCAACTCCAAACAACGTCGTCGTATGCCCATTAACACATGCAATTAAGCAGTAGGATACCTCCCTGTTCCGACATTCCAGCCTTACGAACGTGAAGGTAGCCAAGGGAATGAGAGTACAAAGCACAGGACAAAATAGTGCTCAAACCGTATCATTTGTAAAAACCGACTCAAAGGGGGACATAGAAAAAACCGTCACAAAACATGTGATACAAGCGAATGAAATATCATATATCCAAAACATGAATATTATAAGTCACTATGTAAAATTATACGATAAACGGATCATGCGAACTATTATAAATTACGAGTTTTAGAAATTATATAATAAAAACACAGCCGTGTTCCAGGCCGGTCTGGAGACCGGCGGCCGGTACCCCGGCTCGGAGGACAAGGCAAAATCCAAAAATCAAAGAAAACAGGGCCTGTGTTCCTGGCCGGTCAGGGGACCGGCGGCCGGTCACCCGGCCAGGACCACCCCTATACAAAAATTCCAACATCACTACTGATGTGTTCCCAGCCGGTGGGCAGACCGGCGGCCACTCACCCGGCTGGGAACCCTAGTTCAGCCGAGAGCCACTTAACATGTTTCTATCATTTTCAATTCTCATAGTTCACTTCTAACAATTATCAACAATCAATATTCATCATCAACAATCATCAAATAACAACAATCATCATCCATAACATGAATCCTAAGCTTCTAATCGTATTCTAAATACGAATTCTAGCATATAAAGCATGTAAAACACGTAAATGATATCGAGTAACCCTTCACCGTTACCTTTATGCGTCTTCACTACTCGTCAAGCTCCTCTTCAATTAGAAAATAGACTTCGTCGGGATCTTGGAGGTCACTACCTACAAATAGATCATAAAAGATGAATAAAATTCATCTTGAGAAAGACGAAAAGTTTGAAAAGCGAGAAAGACGATACTTTTAATATGAATACGGATAGAGGAAGGTAAGAGGAGAAGAATGAGACGAACTTACGCGAATTCTAGCAAAGAACGAATGAGCTATGAGAATTCTAAGATTGAAACAAAGAGGGAGGCAAGGGTTTTGGTTTGCTTCAGGAAGAAGTAATGTGAAATGTGTTTGTGTGAATGTGAAATAGGTTAAGAGAGTATGAGTATGAATAAGGAAAAAGTCAATAAAAGTCAAACTCGCCTTAAGACGGGATTCTCATGGAATCTCGCGGAAATTCCAAATACGAACTCGGAAATTCTAAATTCGACTCGGAAAATTTAATTTACGATTAAAACTATAATTCACTGAAAAGTAACCGTAAAATATTTTCACTATAAAAATAGGGTACATTTCCGGGTGTTACAATCACCCCTCCTTTTAAAAAGTTTCGTCCTCGAAACTTGTGAATAGAAAACTAAAGTATCAAGGATAAGAATCGGTTTTCAAAATTAATACAAAAACTTTTATAAGGGAAAAATATTTATGAAACGAGGTTCATCTCGAAAACGGTTTAAGGAAATTTTTCATAAGAGCGAAACTCTATTTACGGATCACAAGAATGCTCGTCGCGGACGAGAAATCTAATTATCCAAATCAAAGCAATGTCGAAATAGTGAAATCGAAATTCAAACAAATGTTAGTAGTGCAGGACTAGTCACCAGACGTCTCCAATAACAAGTCCAAACATCCAACCAAACACAAAATCCAAATATAAAAGGGAAAGAAATCTATTTTCTTCAAGAAGAGGATACAAAGTCCTACTCTAGACTATCTTGAAAAGTTAAAATTTAGAAATACGATACGGAGATTTGAAGGTTTTCTCAAAGGAAAATCAAAATAAGAAGACATTACACGAACATGTGATACAAGCGAATGAAATATCATATATTCAAAACATGAATATTATAAGTCACTACGTAAAATTATACGATAAACGGATCATGCGAACTATTATAAATTACGAGTTTTAGAAATTATATAAGAAAAACACAGCCGTGTTCCAGGCCGGTCTGGAGACCGGCGGCCGGTACCCCGGCTCGGAGCACAAGGCAAAATCCAAAAATCAAAGAAAATAGGGCATGTGTTCCTGGCCGGTCAGGGGACCGGCGGCCGGTCACTCGGCCAGGACCACCCCTATACAAAAATTCCAACATCACTACTGATGTGTTCCCAACCGGTGGGCAGACCGGCGTCGCTCACCCGGCTGGGAACCCCAGTTCAGCCGAGAGCCACTTAACATGTTTCAATCATTTTCAATTCTCATAATTCACTTCTAACAATTATCAACAATCAATATTCATCATCAACAATCATCAAATAACAACAATCATCATCCATAACATGAATCCTAAGCTTCTAATCGTATTCGAAATACGAATTCTAGCATATAAAGCATGTAAAACACGTAAATGATATCGAGTAACCCTTCACCGTTACCTTTATGCGTCTTGACTACTCGTCAAGCTCCTCTTCAATTAGAAAATAGACTTCGTCGGGATCTTGGAGGTCACTACCTACAAATAGATCATAAAAGATGATCTTATGTTATGGTATCAGAGACTCGTCTGAAGTACTAAGTTGTGATGGTAGATTAAACCATGTTACTAGAGGATTATGGATATGAATGAAGACCGATTAGGTGAGCTATAATGGAGATGCTTTAAGATGTTGTTGATGACGTTTTGTTGGTGTTCTACCTTGTGGAATATAGGAATTGAAAAAGGACTAGTGTAAATAAGTCTTTGTTAGTCCTTCGGTTTTTGGAACCTTTGAGGTTGTGTCGAATTTTGGAGTTAAGAGAATGTTAATATTTTTGGGTTGCAATTTCGTGTTTGCGAATCTGTGTTATGTGAAATGATGGATGATTTAGGAAGTCGTCGATTTGTCGAATTCAAGTGTACATTATTTTGGTGAATCGTGGTGCGATGGTCACTTCTTACTTGTGAGAGACCTTTGATAAAAGGATAAGTTGTTTTGCCATCACTTTAAGGTTTAAAGGAGAAATTTTTTGGATTAAACATTATAGCTCTTAATCTTGTACCATTATCTGTTTCCATTTTCATTCTTGCAAGTTTTTGTCCTCATTGATCTTTAAAGAAATCGCATTCTCATATCTTCTTTCTTAATCGGATATCTTCATAACTTTATTATCTGCGTTGTCTCGTACTTATGACCTCGTTATTTTTCAGCTTTTGTCTCTTTTAATCTCGTGCCAGATTATTCTCGTGTTCTCTTGAGATTCCTTATCGTTCCCTAACTCGTTGTTGCTGTTGGAGTAGGTGTCCTCCACAATAGTGCGCCACTAAATAAATCTCATTAAGGAATATAAATGGGATATTTATTGACTATATATATATGATTAGTCAGTTGATTAACGTAAATCATTAACGGTTGGCTGACTAGAGTTTGACGTTATTGTCGTTTGACGGCGGTGATCAACTGATCCCTTTCGATCACACCTATAGGATGAAATCCAAATAGTAACTAATTATATGTGTATGATACAGTTGATTAGTCCATTACATATATTTGATATGTACGAGAGTTACTTGTTAGAAATTGAGTTAAGAACTCAAATTCGATTTGGTTTATTTTTCAATTATGCGATAATTGACTAATAAATTTATATCTTATTTTAATAAGATTAAATAAGATTTAACTTAGTAATTAAACGTTAAATTACTAAATTAGTTCAGGTTCTGAGATAGAGGTAATTAGTTAATTATATTTACAAGGAGTTGTAAAATAAATTAACTAAGCATTGTGGGACCCATTATATATTGATATAACGGTAAAATATTACTTCAAATGTTAAGTACATATTATTTATTTATTTGTCTCATATAATTGTTATATGATCAAATTAACACTTAATTATACAAGATAATTAAGCATATGATTAATAAGTATTTGTGCGACAAATATCAAAAATCAAAATGGACCATATAAGGCCACTAGGAGCCGGTCAAGTAGTAGTGGTAAGGTGATGATGGTTGCTTTTGTTCATGCTCACAAGTCACATGTGATTATGACATGAATAGTACAACAAAATCATTTCAACTAATACTACACTCCACCACCTTGCATGAGAATAAAATAAGAACAAAAATCATCTACAAATGCTTGTAGAGGGCCGGCCATGTGCTTATAAATAGGCCATTTTGTTGTTCATTTTTCTTCTCCAATTTATTCTTGTTTTTCCTTCTACATCTCTCTAAAACATCAACCTTTCACTAAACTCTCCTAATACTAATATTTACTAAGTATTACTAGTGTAGTAATATATACTAATATTAGTAGCATAACATCTATCTTATTATCTAGTTAATAATAAGGGTAGATTATTTGGTATTGTGACAACCCTCGCGAATGCGGAAATAAAACATAACAAGCATGTGATTTATATAGCGGAAAATACGGTGTTTTTAAAACGTTTTACACGCTAAGATAAAAATACGAGGAATGCCAAATAATTACAAACCAAAGTAGAATATACTACAAAGAGACGAAGTCTCTCAAAATGTTATCAAATATAAAAGTTATTAGCAATCTAGCTAAACAACGTCTAGAGGTGATTCATCCAGGCCAACGCCCGCTAGCTCACACCCGAACCCAAAATACCACAAGCAAAAATCCATCCAATCAAGCAACCTGTTCACAATAAACATACTTAAATGGAAATACGAAAGTAGAAGCATGCATATATAGATATACATGTGAAATACGAGAAGGATAAATAGGCGATTCAATATATCAAGATAAAAGCACAAGAAGTACAATACCGTAACCATCATATTATAGATAGACTCGGAGATGACACTCTTAGGCAACCATACACTTACTAGGGCTTGCATCTCACCGTTAGCGGCATAAGTTTGATAAGATTGAGACTCGACAAACAAACCAAGCCAAGTCATCCAACGATCACAAATAATCAATCATATAATCATCCATCCAAACGTACGAATACTGTGACAACCCTCGCGAATGCGGAAATAAAACATACAAGCATGTGATTTAATTTGCGGAAATACGGTACTTTTAAAAACTTTTATACATGCAAGATAGAAATACGAGGAATGTCAATAATTACAAACCAAATATAAAATACTACGAGAGACGTAGTCTCTCAAAATGTTATCAATGTCAAAGTGATTACCAAACTAGCTAAATAACGTCTAGAGGTGTTTCATCCAGGGACAACGCTCGCTAGCTCACACCCGAACCCAAAATACCACAAGCAAAAAGCCATCCAATCAAGCAACCTGTTCATCCATGAAAAACATGAACGCCACAGTCAGTGGGGAGTAACTCCGGGTTCTCCCAGCCATATCACATTAAACGTACATAAAAGGAAATACAAAATAGAAGCATGCATATATAGATATACATGTGAAATACGATAAGAATAGATAGGCAATTCGATATTAAATGATAAGAGCATATGGAATACAAATCCGAATCCATCATGTGATACAAAGACTCGGGGAAGACACTCTTAGGCAACCGAATACGCTCACTAGGGCTTGCATCTCACCGTTAGCGGTATAAGTTTGATAAGATTGAGACTCGACGAACAAACCATGCCAAGTCATGCGATGATCACAATAAATCCATCATATTATCATCCATTCACAACGAACCAATGCATTGACGATGCCAAGTCATGCAATGACCATGAAAAATCGATCATG
>JAIUZE010074873.1:6071-17654 GCA_022085475.1 Heliosperma pusillum
ACTCACTAACAACTTTTCATTTTTCATCAAATCAAATTAAGATCTAAATATCACTTTCTTTATCGTTCTTCATTTGTTCTTCGTGTTCTTCAATTGTTCTTCATCGTTCTTGAGCAAAACCTTCATAAAATCTTCCTTTCTTAATTAAATCCGTCCTAACTTATATTTCTAGACTCTCCTCTTCGCTCCTCATCTTCACGTACGGTTTTATTTCAATTCCGACAAAATCTTTTTCAACACTTTAATTATGGAAAATCATATTTTTGTTCTAATAATGTTTTCCTTGTTATTTCTTATAGGGGAAGATTTTGAAGACGAGTTTGGAGACTCGTATATTTTGGGTGAAGATTAGTAGGAGGGTTTCTTGGTTTATACTTCTTATTTTGTGCTAATTGACTTGTCTAGCTAAGGTAACGATTCCGAGTTACTCGACGGATATATGTTACATAGCTTTTGTTTCTTTAGTTTTTGGTTCATCTTTAGTTTTTGTTCATATTATTATGATTTTATGATTTTTGGTTAGTAACATGATAAGTTGTTAATTTTATTATGGTGTATGACTTTATAAACATGTTAGTGTTCTTGATATATTTTTATGATTTCTTCATAATCATGATTTTTGCATGATGGTGGTTGAAATGGTTGTTTGATAATTAAAAACATGTTAGAATTTATTTGGAATTGTTGTTGTTGGAACCGGTTTAGGGGGGGCTGTTTAGGGGCTGAAAACCGGACCCAAACCAGGCCGGTTCAGGCCCGGTCCAGGCCGGTCTGGGTTGGTCAAGGGTGGGTCCGGGTTTTGGTCTTTGGGTTGTGTCGATGTTTGATTGTTTGGTTGTTGTTTTGACGGGTTTTAATTATGTAAAGCATGCGGGAAATATTAGGAAACGGTTTTAGTAAAAGTTAGAAAATCTGCCAAAACAGCCCAAATAGGCCGTGGGGCCAGTTCAGGCCCATGTGGGGTCCGGCCCAACTCAGCCCGTGGGTCCCACTTTGGGACTTGTGACGGTTTTTGAGTTATCGTCATTTTTATCGTGTTTTGTAATATTTAGCAAGTGGGAAATATTAATAAGTAAAATATTTAATTAAAAAGGTTTTTTTCATAAAATTATTATTTCTCACATGTTAGAAATTATAAGACGAGATAGTAGTTTATTTTGATATCCTTTAAGTCAAGCGGGGTTTTACGTAAGATTTAATAATTCACATGTTAGAAGCTTTATTAAAATAACATGTAATGAATATGTTGATTTTATGTCTATGTGATAAAGACTCTGTTTCTAGCCGGTTTGATCCAACGGGTTTGGTCAAACTAAGATTTAGTCAGCCCCGATTTGACTGATGACCCGTCGCGGGACTCGGGTCGGGGATTTGTCTTCAAGGGAGGTTGTATTTAATTATGAATTAGCCTTAGTAGATATGAGGCGATATGATATTTGATTATTATTGATATGCAATTAGTCACATGATAGGATGTTTTCCCGTGACTGTTTTATTATATGGTTGGGGTCGTGTTGACTAAGTACCCATAGAGAATTATGAGTATATGGCGTCTTGACCATGCTAATTCTAAATGAGTAGCTTGGACCACGACATTGATAGGCCGTACTATCTTTAACGAGCATACGGAGTTTGTCGCTTGATAGCGTTTGTGTCCCGGCTTGGTGGGTTTATATCCAAGTAGGGGCATGGCATCCTAAGAGTTCCGCTTTGGGAAGGGAGCCAGCTTAAGTACTAGCCATCTCTGCTTAGGGGGTCGCCTAGTAGAGTTTCTCATAGACGGTTATGTCATGGGACGGGGAATGGAATAGCTGTTGTTGTCGCTAGGTTGATCAGTCTAGGACTAGGATGGTTACTCCTTGTGGTATAGCCTCGAGTTACAGAAGTCTTCTATTATCTGTACTAGGAACTTATGCCTGTTTGTAGACGTATTGGTCTTTCATGTTTGTATGATTCTATGAGTTCTAGAGGGTGAGATGCAAGCCGGCTAGGATTGATAGAGTTTGGATTACCGATTGTTAACTGATTCACATGATTACGTGTTGATTAGGGTTTGAGTGTATCATGGCCACGTTACAGGGTAACCTCTGAGCTAGCATACCAGCTTCCCGACCTCTTGTTATATTTTATTATCGGTTTCACATGATAGCTTTCATATGATAGGTTATATGTTAGTTAATTGTTTCATAACATGAAAAGCATATCATATATGTTTAAGTTTTGTATTTTCCATATACCTTGCTTTTATGTTATTCATGTTTCATTAAACTCGACATTTCGTGGCTGGGAGAACTCGGAGTTACTCCCACTGACTGTGGCTTCCGTGTTTATATTTAATGCGGTCGAACAGGTGGTGAATGCATATTTGGGGTACATTGACGAGCTAGCGAGCGAAGTATTTACCTTGGACCTATATTCGGTTCATAGTTTGTATATTATTATACACTCTTTTCTTTCTGTATTTATACGGGAGATATGTCTCCCGTTTCAGATACTTTTTATTGTATAATACTATTTCCGCGTTTTGTAATGACCCTTTTTATTTATGACACCTTCGTTATGTATTTAAATTATTTTTTTTCTTTCCGCAAATTTGAGGGTGTCACAGTAGTGGTGTTAAATGGCGGTGGTAAGCTGGAGAGGAAAACTAACTTGGTTCATTTATGAACGGTGGCAATGGGTAAGTGAGTGGGGACTGGGGAGGGGTGTGTAAACCAAGGGTAGAACTGTTACTTTGTGACTTAAAACTTGCCAAATAATGAAATATATACAATTGATTGGAAAAGACCAAAATAAAATATGTATAGAATTGAGTGGAAGGGAGGAAGTAATATGTTTGGCCAACACTCGCGATTTTACCGAAATGTGAGAATTTCATTAAGCACAATAAACTATTATAACCTACTTAATTTTCAAAACGTGAAACAAGTTACAAGCAAAGATAACATGTTACAAGAACTCTATTGTTTGAAATCACTCCTCATCTCTTTTTGATATGACATGAGCGAGTCACAACTTGTTTTACTCTTGTAGATAGCCGATCGGTCGATACTGGCATTTATAGAAATTCCGTCAAAAACCCAATGATGATAGGACACGTGTATTGTCATCGACATTGCTTATACAATAAGATTCGTTTTCGTGATGTAAAGCAGGAACTAATCGACGGTTTTTGCTAATGTAAAGCAGGGACAATAAGATTCATTTACGTGATTATTTGAATTTTGAAAAGAATTTTGAAAGTTTAGTTAAACTTTTATCTTCATTTAAGTTTGTGAAATAAATGAATTTATTTCATTGGTTTTATACTTTCAAATTTAAAACGAGTTTGTGCTTTTTGAAAATAACTTTATAAAGTGAATTTATTTTTATTTGAAAAATTAAATTGATGATTGGCTAACGGTTTTATGTTAAATCGTTTTTATTTGATTTGAAAAATCAATTTTTAATACGGTTCTTAAAGCTTGATTTTTTAGCTCATTTTTGCTCATTGTTGGCTCGATTTTTGAGGAGTTCAAACCCATGTCCTCTCTCCATAAGGTCTCGTGTTAAATCCCCACCTACACCCTCCAATCCCTTCTATTGTCTCAACAACACCACACACGACACCACCCTTCTCCCCCGCCTCATTTTTAGCCGTGTTCGATGCGCAACCACCACCCACACCCCGCCAAACCAACCTACACCTAGCCCTTCACCTTGCCCAAACCCACGCCCAAATCACGCAAAAGACACAACCCAAGCAGACTCCTATTTTCACTCACCAAAACAGAGGGTTGAACCCGCATGTTCGACCCTTATTTTTGACCCATTAACCCATGTCTACCAACCCGACTTTGCATTGCCTTGAAACCCAACTAAACCACTATCATGACACCTCAAAAAAATTTCATAACCAGCTCACACAATCCTACCAAAAACCGAAACACAAACTTCTCACAATACACTTCCCTAAACCGTCTCAAAGACTTATTCTATGCAAAAACTTGGTCCTATACATTATCATAACCAAAAGATAAGATATTTAGACTCTCCTACAAGCATATAACCAAGATAAACAAACCCTATAAGAGAGACGATCATAATAACACAAAAACAAAACACACAACGATCTTCATCCATCACCATACACAAAAATCAGAGCAACACCAAACAAACATTCATTACTCCTCTGGTCCTAAGCCTTCAAAATACTCTTCTCATACACAACAACTTTCGAAATTCATACAAAATATTAGACAAGCTTTAGAGCATTAGTTTCCTCTCTTGTTTTGTGTTCTCTCAAGTTCTGGACAGCCCTTGTTCACGTTCGTTTTCAGTTAATTTGAGTCGTATTTGTATAACACCCTCGATTTTATCATAATGATATGGGCAATTTAATAAAGTCCGTTGAATTTATAATTATCTTTTATTTTGATTTTTTAAAATATTTTAAATTGCTAATATATTATTATTAGCTTTTAATTTTATGAGAATTCCATTTTTATTCTAGTTGGGGCAAAACCGTGTCTTAATCATCCGTTTGTAGTCCGCGATTGGATTCTACGCAGAATTCTAGTGGATACTTATCCACTTTGTTATTGGGCCTAAACAAACTTATGAAACTTTTTTAAAATAACCTTAGGCTCCCTTATTAGGGTTTTCCTTCCAATTTTTCAGGAATCTTCCTTCACCTTCGTCCTTATGAAAGATGAGATTTTCTTCTATTAAAACTAATCTTAAATCTTTCAATTGAAACCCCTATAAAACCTTCAATTCTTAATCAAATTTAGATCCGTATGTTTTTCTAAAATCCTCTCTCCTTTGTCTTTATTTTTAGGTAAGAAAGTTCTAATCTTTATTAATATTTCAAAAATCTCATCTTACAAAGTCTATGTCTTTGAGCATCTTGGAGTGGATTCTTAGCTTAAAAGCGGTCTTTTGAAGTGCTAAAAGGTAATGCAGACGGGTTACTCGATATTACTTTATTTTAGTAGTTAATTGTCTTAGGTTTGATGTTTATCATGTTACAAATTTTGAGTCTTTAGGCGTTCTTGTCTTCACAATATGATTGTTGGATATTGAATGGGTTGTTTGTGGTTCATATGTTGTTATTTGTTTGATGTTGGTATTATGGTTGTTAATCTACCAATGTGGTGTTTAAATCCATATTTATCCCATATGTTAATAATCATCAATACAAGTATTTATCATTATATGTTAATAATCATCAAAACTTTGATATGTTGAGATTAACATAATGATTTTGTTGTTGTTTACGACGGATTCAAGTTAGAATCGTCTTTGGTTTGTGTACCGTATAATTTCGTGCATAATAGTTGTTGTCCGTGCGCCTTCTCGATCGAGTAGAAGATCTATTCGACCGGGTAAAGGTCAACTGGATCGATCGAGTAGCAAGGACACTCGACCGAGTAAGAACATCACTCAAGCGAGTAGCATGGCCACTTGACCAACTTCCGTAAAATGGTCATATCGACTTCGTTTCTTCCTTGTTTTGGGCGTGGGACCTAGCGTTGGAACCGTAATAAGATAAGTTATCACCTAAGTTTGAAATTTATGGATTTGAATGTCTAAAACTACTGTTTTGAACATTTAAAGTTGACCCTTGTTTTAGACGGACTCCAAACATGTTGTTTTGGGATGGGATTTATGTTTCTAATGGATTATACTTCTTAAACCTTGTATAATGCTTATGTATTATGTATTGAATCATATTTATCATTGGCACATCTATCTTATGTCTCATTCACATGTATATGATGATTTTGGATGCCTCATTCATATGTGTCATGTATAACTTGAGTAATCGGTTGCGTTGTGTTTGCTGGATGAATTTGAACTCTCATTCCCGTTTGTACCCTCACACTTATCAGACTTGATGTCAAAGCGATAATGGTACATTCACGTGTGATTGTGCATACGATAGTGTAAATATGACGACGTTGTGACGCATATCATTGACCGACCCGACAGTCAAATGTTGTATTCATGCGAGGTGGTGTTACTGTGTCGAGCGTACTTGCTTGATATTCGCTTCACTTCCCATCTCCATTGGTTGTTCTGCCTGGGTATGGGTGCTAGTTATCGTTGATAACCTTTTCTGTTGGCCGTACTACCGGGATTGGTATGCTTATTCTCTTTCCATCTCTTTCGTTGGCCGTACTACCGGATTTAGGGTTCTCAACTTTAGTTATGTCGTCTGAGTCTTGGATGTGGCACGTCTAGTCCTATGTCAAATCGGGAAATGTCTAGCCCCGAGAGTCTGGCCAGGTTTAGACTAAGACCGTATTGTTATCATAATCCTACTGGTAGGATTAGGTCTAGAGTCATCTTTTTATGCATAATACCGATGCTTTGTACATTTCATTTACCGGGAGAGTATGATTGATATGTATGGATTGGATGTACAACTGGATTGCTGGTATGTGTGTCTTATGACTATGCCTTAAATGTTTATTTGTTCATTGTATCTTGTCAAGGTTTTTCCCCATTTTTAACCTCGCCGATGATATGGTAACATTTAACAAGATAAGGACATAATGAGTAAAATCTGAAATTTTGGTTTAAAGAGAAGTTCAAATACAATACTTTTCGTATATATAAAGTGATATAGTGCCATTTTTCTCTACGTTTCCGCCCCATTTTGCTTGCCTTTGATGCTCCCTACGAGCGATTTTACGTATTTTATCTTCCTCTAGCACATTTCTTGCCTTTATCTTGTTTTTGTAGGTAAATTGTCACTTGGGACGGATTCTACCAAGTTTTGATCAACAAAGAGGTCAGTAGATCACATGGAGGACCCACGACACGTTCTAGAGGACCCTAAATACCTTTGGGGGCCCGACTTGACGTATCCGAGTCATCCCGAGTTAAGGCAAGCCAGACCGAGAGAGGTTGATAAAATTGTTTGAGGGAACAAAGGAGGAAAGGCCAACTAATGACCGTGACTTATGGTTCACGTCCGTGAAGTGACTTCCCAAGAGTAGAAAAATCGAGCTAGCCAAGTCACGGCCATGACTTGGCAGCTCACGGTCGTGACTCGACTCCCAAGTCTTGACATACTACGGTTCACCATATCACGGCCGTGACTTGCAGCTCACGGTCGTGAAAGCCCAGTCACGGTCGTGAGACACCACTCATGCTCGTGACTCTGTCGGCCCACTTAGCTTTTCGAAGGCCATCTCTCCTCTCTTTTGGGAACCTATATATACCCCCATTTTGTAATATTTTAGGCACAAAACCCTAGATCTGAAACTACTCATATAATTAGTGTTAATCTTTCTTTAATCCTCCTTGTTTAAGCTTATTAGTGAGTTGATTAGCAAATTGAGTTAGTTTTCGTGATTGAAATTGGGTTTATTTGTGAAGATTGGTGACTCAATCTTTGTAATTGGATCAAAGTTCTCATCTTTTGCATCATTTTATATCAAGTTGGTATATTACCTCTTTCAATCTCATTTATTGTTAAGTTCTCATCTTAATGCTTGTTTTGTTTACTCATTATCAAGTAATTATGTTAAAGTTTGTTACTTTCTTATTGCAATCTCTTATTATCATTGAAACCAACATGAACATGTGTGAGTAGTAGTCTTAATAGGGTATGTAGGGGATTATGGGTTCAAGCATGGGTTAATGTAAAGGTTGTTGGTTGTAATTATTGATTAGTTGCTTGGTTTCCAACTCTTGCTTATAACATGTTTGATGAAATGCTTGTTTACTACTTGCATGAATCTTTATACTTAATTGTGATTGCCATAAGATCCTAAGCCATCGAAATCCCTAAAACCGCTTTAGTTGGCGCAACTGACCTAGTTTATGCGATCACTACCTAGAGACGGTGTGGGGAGGAATTGTTAGACCGAAAGACTCAATTCACCATTTCTTGTCTAAGCAACCTTTCGATTGTTAGAACCGACTTCCCTACCCGACTCTTGCTACCCACATGAACCCACTCACCCTAGTTCTTTCCTCCATTGATAAATTCCCAACCTTCTTACCTTAGACTCTTCTTTGTTTGTTGCTTTGAATAGTTTTTAATTGTTGTTCATTAGTTTAGATCTAAAACCCAAACCCAATTACTTGTGACTTGCAAGAGACTTTAGTAGACTTCTAGATCGAATTTGAACATTTAACAGTCCCTGAGATCGACACTCTCACTATACCTCTACAAAAAAAATTCAAATTATGAAAATAGTTTCCCGTCCCCTATGAGATTATTGAAACAAAAGAAATACATATTTTTGGGGGTTTTAAATGTTTTTCAAAAAGGAAAGAAACATGTTTTTGTGCTTTTTAAATGTTTTGAAAAAAATAAAAACTTGTTTTTTGGGTTTTAGAATTTTAAGATGTATTCACAATATATACGATATATACAAGGGTTAGTGATGCAAATGTACTAAGTCTATATTAAATGCATGTACTAATAGGTATGACTAAAACTAAATGCAAAGTTATATAATACGATTAGTGCATGATCTAAGTAAATGCAAGTTAAACTAAATGTGCCATTTCTGAGTCGTGTTGTGCCGGTAGTGGAGTTTGTGAACCCGTTTGGAAACATAACAACCGAAACAATTCCCCAAACACCAATCAGACAACCAAGAATGCCTAAATTTTCCTCTTATTCCGTTCCCGCGGAAGATACTCTTCCAAATATTACTCCCGTACCACAAAACTTCACCGATAACTTCATTGCAAAAAACGCCTTCATTCAACTTATGGAAAGAAATCAATTCGGCGGGATTCCAAGTGAAGATCCCCAACTTCACATGGAAACCTTTTGTGACTATTGTGACGCCATCTCCCAAACGGGAGTGACTCAAGACCAAATTCAATGGTTCTTGAACCCTTTCTCCCTAATAGAAGCGGCGAAACAATGGTTCAAAAGTCTTAACAAGGTTGCTCAAGGAATCGATTCTTGGAAGAAGTTGGCTTTAACATTTTACCAAAAGTTATATCTACCGGAGAAGACTAATATGCTAAGAGCTCAAATAACCGGTTTCAAGCAACGAGATGAAGAAACACTCTATGTAGCATGGGAACGATTCAAGGAGATAACAAGATCATGCCCACATCATGGATTAAGTGAATGATTCTTAGTGCAACAATTTTGGAATGCTTTGTATAAGGATGCAAGAGGGATATTGAATATGAGGTCCAATGGGAGATTCACCGAGTTTGAAGATGATCAAACTTGGTCTAGGATAGATGAGATGGCGATCCATAACTCCCAATATAGTAGGCCGCAAAAAGCCACTAGAGAAGGGATTCATGAAGTCCAAAAAGCTCAATCCTCTTATTCCCATCAACCTATGCAACAAGTAAACGATATGGTGATGACGCCAAATCTTCTCCAAGGAGTATGTGAGTGTTGTGGAACATATGGGCATGACCCTCAAGAGTGTAGAGGATCGGTTGAACAAGTGAATGCCTTTCAATCTTATAGACAAGGAACCCCTTACTCCAACTTCTATAATGAGAACACAAAGAACCATCCAAACCTCTCATACAAGCCAAAATGTCCTAAACCCTCAACCACAACAATCATATGTTGCCCCACCCCTAAGAAACAATCAAAAAAACTTCCAAAGACCACAAACCTCCTTACAACCAACAACTATTCAATCAAAATCAACAACAATACAACCCACTACCATATAATCAACCTCCCATGCAACAACAAGTTGGAGACCAATCCTTTGACCTTCAAAAAGCGGTCCTCCAATTGCAAAAAGACAATTAAGACAAAGATATTATAATCAACAACATCCTTTCCCACAACAAGATGTTTGAAACACAAGTGACTCAAATAACATCGGGGAGTTCCTCTAGCAAGAAAGGTCAATTACCTCTACAAGGTAATTCACCCAAGAATGAAACCGCCAATGCCATACAGTTTAGGTGTGGAAAGCGTTATGAGGGTCCAAAGATGCCAAGTAAAGATGATAATGGTGAGGGAGAGAAAGTGGTAGATGAGGTATTGGTTGAAAATGAAGTCATTGAGTTGGTTGACAAGGAAGAGGGGAGTTCATCAAGTGAACAAGTTGTCAATGAAAAGAAGAATGTGGAGGAAAAAAAAAAGCAAGAAGGTTGAGGAGCCTATAGTCATAAGGCTCCCTTTCCTTTCTAGACAAGCAAAGACCAAGTTAGACAAGCAACTTGGCAAGTTCATGGACATTGTCAAAAAGTTGGAAGTTTCCATACCATTCACCGATTTAATAATTCAAATCCCCGCTTATGCAAAATTCATGAAAGATATCCTCACAAGAAAGAAATCATTGAATGAAGTTGAAACCGTGGCATTCACCGGAGAATGTAGTGTTTTTCTACAAAACCCCACTCCTCAAAACTTGAAAGATCCTGGTAGTTTCTGTTGGAGTAAGTGTCCTCCACAATAGTGCATTTATATAATAAATCTCATTTGGAATATACGTGGCATGATTAGTATATTTTGATACTCCACGTCAAGTGATTAACGTAAATCGGTAACGCTCGGCTGACTAGAGTTTGACGTTATTGTCGTATGACGGCGGTGATCAACTGATCCCTTTAGGTCACACCTATAGGATGAGACCAAAATAGAATACTAATTATTTGTATACGATACAGTTTAATTAGGGCATTACATATATTTGATATGTACGTTTAGTTACGAGAGTTATTTATTGAAAATTGAATTAGGAACTCATTCCACTTAAGTTTATTAGTCAATTATACGATAACTGACTGAATAAATTTTACGTCTTATTTTAATACGATTAAATAAGATTTAATTTAGTGATTAATTCATTAAATTAGTTGAGGTAATGCATATATTTTGAGGTAGAGATAATTAGTTAATTATATTTACAAAGAGTTGTAAAATAAATTAACTGGGCTTTGAGGGACCCATTATATATTGATATAATGGTAAAATATCACTTAAAAAATAAGTACATATTGTGTGACAACCCTCGCGAATGCGGAAAATAAAAACATACAAGCATGTGAATTTAATAGCGGAAAATAGGGTATTTTAAAAACCTTTATACATGCAAGAAGAAATATACGAGGAGTGTCAAATATTACAAAATAAAGTACGAAATACAACAAAGAGACGAAGTCTCTCAAAACGTTATAAATGTCAAAGTGGTTAGCAAACTAGCTAAAATCGTCTAGAGGTGTTTCAATCCAGGGACAACGCCCGCTAGCTCACACCCGAACCCAAAATATAAAGCAAAAAGCCATCCATGCAAGCAACCTGTTCATCCATGAACAACATGAACGCCACAATCAGTGGGGAGTAACTCCGGGTTCTCCCAGCCATATCACATTAAACGTACATAAAAGGAAATAAAAAAGTAGAAGCATGCATATATAGATATACATGTGAAATACGATAAGGATAGATAGGCAATTCAATATATAATGATAAGAGCATATGAAGTACAAGTCCGAATCCATCATGTTATACAAAGACTCGGGGAAGACACTCTTAGGCAACCGAATACACTCACTATGGCTTGCATCTCACCGTTAGCGGTATAAGTTTGATAAGATTTAGACTCGACAAACAAACCATGCAAGTCATGGTCTGATCATTAA
>JAIUZE010074874.1:0-19450 GCA_022085475.1 Heliosperma pusillum
GTAATGGTGGAGAGTAGCCGTGTAGTTATAGAAGAATTTATGAGTCGGGTTTTGAAATTGTTGTTACGGAATTGACTCGGGTTTTATAATTATATTACGGTAATTGATTAGATATAATTAAATATTAAGTTAATTAAACCAAATATCTAGATATTATGTTATTGTAATGAAAAGAAAGGAAAAATATCTAGCTTAAGAGAGGAGAGGAGCCGTGTGATGTTAGAAGAAATCGGATCTGTTTTTCGAGCGATTTGCGTAATTTCAGTTGACGGATCGATAAAGTTATAAATATCTAAGATATTATTATTAGTTTAATCAAAAGAATGAAAATATCCAAAGTGAGTGGAAAAAGATGACATGGGGCGTGTGACTCATGCCAAAGTCGGGTTTCGGGTTTGTTTCGGAATTTAAGATGATTCGGGAATAGTTAACTGATGTTCGGGTTTAAACCGTAAAACCTTCCCTTAAATTCCGAATAAATTCAAAATAATTATATTAAATTATCATAAATTCAAATAAATCTTAATAAAAATAAATTAAATTTATTATTTTTTTAAATAAAATTTTGGTCTTTCAAATTACAAGGCGAGTCGGAAAAAGTCAACGAAAGTCAAAGTTGACCTAAAAACGGGATTCTCATGGAATCTCTCAAAAATTCCAAATACGAACTCGGAAATTCCAAATTCGACTGGAAACAATAAATTCCACTTTAAAACTTAAATAGGCTGAAAAGTATCCGTAAAATATTTTCACTAGAAAAATAGGGTACTTTTCGGGTTGTTACACCTCACCCTCCAAGGTAATGATATTTCATTACCCATCACCCACACCAACCACCAATACTTATTATCATTGACCCCACGTATTAGTCTCCGATCACCACCGCCTCCATGTCGACGGCCACTGACTTCCCTCTAACTTTATGTCGCCGGCCCCACCCCCTCCCACCGGCGCTGAACCGTCATCTCCGGCTACCATAGCCAAGTTTCTCCATTCCGGATTTGAAACCCCCCTCTGTACCACCATAACCACCACAACTAACCCCTAAAAAACCTCCCCCACCATCAAAATCCCCTCCCTCTCTCCTATAAACACCTATAAACCTATAGGTGTGGGGGAGAGGATTTTGATGGTGGGGGAGGTTATTTAGAGGTTAGTTGTGGTGGTTTCGAAAAAGGGAACAACGGTTGAACGGCGGAGCAGGGTTGCTGGTTTTCCGGCGACGTCGGCGATGGGGCAGGTTTGTCAGTGATGTTGACTGACGAGGATGGGGGTGGGTGGTAGTCTGACTGTTTTGCATGGTTGTCGCTGGTTGAGGTTGAATTGAGTGGTGGTTGTAGTTGGTATTATTCCCTTTGATGAATGAACCAAACAAATTAGAAAGTTATGGGTAATCCTATCCCTTTCCACTTGTCTCCCTTACTTATTTCCTTTCCCTTTCCCTAATGCAAACCAAACGCCCCCTTAGTAATGTAGTGTTAGTCCTAGAACAATAGTTCTATGAAATTTCTTAAGTTTCTAAGTATATGAATTCTAAGGAGAAGAGGAAATGGGAAAATGAGATGATCAAGATATGAAAATAAGAAGAAAACTTCCTCTTATTTCAAGCACCAAAACCGGCACCACCATAGGGAAGGGTTGTGTGCTTTTTTACTTTTTGTCTTATCAAGGCATTAGGGTGGGCTATAGGTTTTAGGCTAGTAATCATTTTGCCTAATCTTGATTAGAACAATACTTAAAGCCTAAACCCTACCCAACCACCATTAAAACCGGTTTCACCATATGAAATGGAGTCCATTTTATTTTTGTGATTTTGTCATTTGTCACATATGTTATATGTGACCTATGACATATAACTTAGCTTATAAATGTGCATTTAATTAATTTAAATGCAATTTCGTAACAAATAAATTAAACTTAACATTTTAAGTAATAATTTATAATCACATGTATATAAAATGGGTCCTCTCATATTTGGCTAATATAATCTACAACTAATTGTAATCATAATCAACCAATTATGCTTATCTCAAATATTTCATAAACATTAAGCATTCTTAGTAATGTAACAATTAAATTACTAAATTGAATCTTATTTAATCATATTACAATAAGATATAATTCTCACTTATAATTCAAACTTGTTCTATTTAAGGGATTAATTAATCTGTATCGTTATACAATTAATTAATTTTCTTGATTAAGGAACCGTCCTTTCGGTGTGACATAAAGGGATCAACTGATCACCACCGTCATATGACAGTAACGTCAAACTCTAGTAAGCTTTTCTTTACTGATTAATGTGGATTACTTGACTATTATATTTGTCATCCCTTTGTATTCTTGTTATTGAGATTTAATTAAGTGATCGCAATATTGTTGAAGACACTTACTCCAACAATCTCCCACTTATCTCAAACAAGTGTGCGTCACCAATTCTCTTGTCCTATTATAATCTCTCACTCACTGCAAGGTGTCTTGCAGGTCGTACTTGAATGTGATCATATCTTGAGTGGTTTCC
Organism: Heliosperma pusillum; assembly: GCA_022085475.1. Lineage (NCBI taxonomy): Eukaryota > Viridiplantae > Streptophyta > Magnoliopsida > Caryophyllales > Caryophyllaceae > Heliosperma > Heliosperma pusillum. Next base: position 2,522 of record JAIUZE010074874.1, read on the forward strand.
TCGATCTGGAGAGTAACTGACTTACCAAAATTATCTACCGTAGATGCCTTCCGAGCGTGGCCACGGATTTCCAGTTCACTACTTCTCGAGTGGCCCTGAGATATTAGTTAACCCTAACAAGGGGGTGGACAATTCTTATCGCAATATTCCTTCGTACACTCACATTTATTTATGATCTAAAAATTGACCATTCACCCCTTTTTACAAAATGACTTGGGGCAAAAAGGAAAGTCAATCAGAAACTGTGTCGACTTGGGCGAACAGTCTTTAGTCTAAAGAACTGACTTAAAAACAATAGTATAGTAGTTTTCCCCACGACCAGGCGATATGAATTGCCAGAAATCTATAAGCGGTCACTGCCCGACAGAGTGTCCCATATAGTCTGCTTATGTGATCGACTAGCCATCTCTTATGACCCTGTGACACTTGAACTTGCCATGAATCGCATCATACTCCAGTCACTTGGAGACGTCACCTCATATAAGCAACCAGGGGCCTATGCTATGTTAATCCAGTTCACTTTTATAGGCTTCAAAGTTGTCACTACAACCTAATTTGATATAACAAAGTACAAAATAAGTTTTCGAAACTCAAACGATAATTGTTATTATCATATATGAACAATCAACACAATGTTACTGCTTCATATCTTATAATCTAAAGTATACATGTTCCATGATACTACATGGCAATCTTGTCCAAATGCAATAAAAGCTTGTGTAGTGGATATACCATACATCCATCTATTCCAACTTTATGAGTTGTCTTTTCCTTCTATTCAATGTCATCTTTAATGAAATGAATTCTTCTAAGTACATGTTGATAAGGGTAAAGTCGCGTCTCCTTAATCAAAGTAAACCTAAGTCACAACTAACTAATAGTCAGCGGTAAGCAAGGTATCGAATCCACAGGGAAGCGGTAGTATTCTAATCTATTAAGCAAGGTTTGTCTCTAAGTAACAATTCGGGGTTTGAGATTTGAGTTCTAAACTAAAAGCAATCAACAATAAAAATAAATAATAACAATAACAACTAATAACAATAATAATAACAACTAATAATAAGCAATAATTAATAATAAGCAATAACTAACTAATAAGGTTGAAAACAATGAGATTAAAAGTCTAGAGTCTCAGGTTCACTAGGATTATTGTTCAGGGGTAGGGATAAAATCAACTATCATGCAATAAAGTTATCTAAGGTCACAAGATCGGTCGATTCAATTATGCCCTTTAGATCTACGATTAACATGCGGTCGCTATCATTAAACGAGTTCTATTCAATTATAGTAGCCTATCTTAGTCTTAACCCGGTCGGTGTCAATCCTAATTCGCGAGACTAGTTAATTAATCTTGGCTAGTAATCAAACAACTAGAATTAAAACGATAATCAAACGATAACCATGCAATTGCAGTTCAATCAATTAATCTACCCCTTCAAACAATCCTAGATCCCCTTTCAACCCTAGAAAGGAAATTAGCTACTCATAACAATATTAATAACAACAATAATAATTAAAGTAAACATAATTAACAACAATGAAAGGATGAACAAAGAATAATTAAAGAACTAGAAGGCAATTAACTGAATAATAAAGAAAGATTGAAGAATACCGATTACAAGTTGAACTAAAGACAATCGTCTTTGATGAATAAAATCCAGAGGCAAGCAAACTAAATTAGGTTTTCTAATTTAAAGCAATAAAGCATTGAAAAGCATAAGGAAGCATGAGAAAGTATATAAGACGAGCTTTCTTTTTATATTACAAAAATCTAACAAATTAGGTTAAAATTAAGGAAAACACGAAAATCCGCCGAAATAATGACTTGCTCGATCGAGCAAGGGCCTTCTGCTCGATCGAGCAAGACCTGACCACGACTCGGTCGAGCACTGTTGTTCTGCTCGATCGAGCAGACCTCATTATAGCTTGTTTCTTCGACTTTTCTTCATTTCTTGTCTTTCATTCTCGATTCTTCTTGATTCTTCTCGATTCCCGTGCTTATCCTTCCACGATCCACCTCCGCCATGCTACATATCTACTCAAAAAGCTCCAAATGCATCCAATCTGCATTAAAACATAACAAAAGCGGCAGAATCGATATTCTAGCTAAAATAGCATAGAATAAGCAAGGAAAGACGGTAAATCGAGTTAAATGTGTCTAAGGGAGACATAAAATATGTATATAAATAATGATCATCAAACTCCCCCAAACCAATCCTTTGCTTGTCCCTAAGCAAAGCACTCGACACATACAAAGACAAACATACAAATGGTGAATGAAAAACTCAAAGCTAATGTCAATGCACATACAAATCCCAAGCTATCCATATCTATATCAAAGTAATGACCAAGTTGTACCAATAAAACAAATTCAAAGGTACGGGAAAGTAGAAAACGCAGCTCATAATCCAAGATTTTACATGATACCGTAGTATAGACAAAAACCAAATACCTTTCAATCTTGCAAGGCTCAATTTGTCGGATTCTCGCGGATTCACTCAAACACTCATAAGTTTATGTAAAGGTGAATTTTGTGAAGATAGAAAGAAATAGAAACACTCACTCAACTTATGAAACATGCATGCATTCTAATGTGATAGTAATTTCCCCAACAAATACGCATTCGCTACAAAGTACATGAATCAGGACAAAAAGGAAGGCTAATGGGTGAAGGTATAGAAATGGATTGTGCCAAGGCACGTATGGAAATGTGGGGCTAAGACCGGTAGTCGCAGCGACACGTACCAAAACAAATCTACAAGACTAGCACAAACCAACACCAACTAGAGAAATCATCTTAAACTTTGACAACGCAAGAGAGAGATCGAAATTGCTCTCTAAATATGCATTAGACTCTAGTATAATATCTTTTATTTTCCCTTAAAAATTCAATGAAGCAACAAATTTCTCTTTCTTTTTTTCTTTTTTTCTTTTTCTTCTTTTTCATTTTTTTTCAAATCAAATCTTTTTTTTTTCTTTTCTTCATCATTTTTTTTTCTTTTGCTTCACAACTTTTTTTCAACAAAGAAAATAAATGACACAATTGCCAACATACTTGCTACACCCAATTGATATTCTTTTTCAGAAATCCCGACCCGACCATAGTAGACAAGTAGATAAGAAAAACATGCAACTGCGACTGTCCCGATAAGGTACGCAAGTTCTAGGAATGTAGCTATTAGATAGGTTATAAAACAGGCTACAAAGGCTCAAATGGGCTAAACATAGAGAACTCAATAATAAGGGTATAAAATCAAGTCTTTTTGGCTATGTGAGACTTATTTGAACAAAAAGAACCACCTTTCATCATGCACTTATCAAACGAACGCGTATAGTATCAAGAAACGAATGTCACACTTATGCAATTTGATGTTACACATTCCACAAGGAGTACCACCCTCAAGCCTAAAAACAATGAGACCAGTTTATTGATGTTCCTGGCCTAGGAAGCTCTAAAGACCTCAGAATTTTAAGTGGTTTACCAACAAAAATTGCCAAATCTAATTAGCATAAGGTATGTCAAAAACGGTCAAGACTTGTACTATGAGCTTTTGTTTTCAAAAAGAGTAAGTCAAAACAATGTACATGGATAACTTATTTGGGATTCAAATGCAAAAACAATGCAAATTATCATCATTGTTATTCAATTCACCAAGACTCGACCTAATAAAATAAAAAACATGTTTTTGGATTTTGTAAATTTTTCAATTTTTATGGATTTTTTTCTTTTTAAATAAACTAAACACACAACATAAATAAAGACTCTCCCCCAAACCTAAATGTCACAGTGTCCTCAGTGTGACGCTAACAGCACAACAATCACACAACAACCAACAACAGCAACCTAAAGGACACAACTAACAAAAGGGAAAAGGGGAAATAGCTAAAAGAAAATACAATAAAAGAAAGTACAAGGATAGATAATACCTGTAATTGAGAGAATAAGGGTGAGGTAGTGAAGAAGAATGACGAAATAAGAAGAGGAATGAAGAGAAAATCGGTGAAAACTTGCTTTCTAAGGCTTCGGACCGGTTCGAACCGGGCGACTCGATCGAGCAAGAGAAGCGTGCTCGATCGAGCAACCCAAGATTTCCTGTTTTTTGAGTCTGCTAAAGTGGCTGATATGGTGCTGGCATGAAAACTCGATCGAGCAAGTGTGTTTGCTCGGTCGAGCAACCCAGTATTATCACGTCTTCCACTTGTTTTCTCTTCTTTTCATCTTTCTTTCTTTTCTTTTCTTTTCGTTCTTCATTATTAAAGCGACTTTCAATTGTATTAGCTGCAAACACTTAATAGAATTGTTAGATCGCTCCCTCACCGCACTCAAGAAAGCACAACTATATTAACTATCCAAACTAAATATAATTTAACTATGAGATCGATAATTAAGCTAATCGAAATAAAGTTTACAAATGAATTACAAGTAAATGCCGGGTTGCCTCCCGGTTAGCGCTGGTTTATATCGGTCCCGCACGACCGTGTTACCTCAAAGTCATGGTGGTTTATCAAGAGCGAAAAGGTCGACGGCCGCTCTCACTCCTATAAATGCTCTATCGTAATAGGTCTTTAAGCGCGGACCATTGACTTTGAACATTCCGCCCTTGTCGGTTTGTAGCGTAACCGACTCAAACTTGCTCACCTTGGTTTTTGTGAATGGTCTCGACCATATGGACTTGAGTTTACTCCGTGAGCTTCTAGCTTCAGCATTCCTGGAATTTAAGGCGATCTCCAGAGGATCCCTATCCAAACGCAAAGGGGGACAGTCAGCAATAGTTAAATCAACAATATCAACCCTATGACATGTCTCTTCTGGTAGGGGGTGTTTCATTGCCTTATCTAGGTTGAAAGTGATAGTGTCATCCCCCACTGTTAGTGTAAGTCTCCCATTCTTAACATCTATAACTGCCCCCGCAGTATGGAGGAATGGTCGTCCCAAGATGATAGGAATTTGGGTGTCCTCAGCCATATCTAAGACAACAAAGTCAACTGGTATGAAAAACTTCCCTACTCTAACCGGTATGTCTTCTAAAATCCCTAGAGGGTGTTTAATAGAACGGTCGGCCATTTGTAAGGTCATGGTTGTAACAGTAAGTTGACCCATATTAAGCTTTTTGCATATAGAAAATGGCATAACACTAACACTAGCCCCTAAATCACAAAGGGCTTTATCAATTGCCAAGCAACCTATATTACAAGGAATAGAAAACCAAACTCCCCTGGACCTTTTGTTGGAGTAGGGTCCTCCACATAGTGCGCACATAATAAATCTATTAAGGAATATAATGGGATATTTATTGACTATATACTATGATTAGTCAGTTGATTAACGTAAATCAATAACGGTGGCTAACTAGCGTTTGACGTTATTGTCGTTTGACGGCGGTGATCAATGATCCCTTTCGTTAACACTATAAGGATGAAATCCAAATAGTAACTAATTATTTGTAACCGATACAGTTACATTAGTACATTACACTATTCATATTGTTACGAGAGTTAATTGTTAGTAGAAATTGAGTTAAGACCCTCAAAATTGATTACGGCTTTTATTTTTCAATTATGCGATGTAATTGACTAATAAATTTATATCTTATTTTAATACGATTAAATAAGATTTAACTTAGTAATTAATCGTTAAATTACTAAATTAGTTGTGGTTTTGAGATAGAGGTAATTAGTTAATTATATTTACAAGGAGTTGTAAAATAAATTAACCATGCATTGTGGGACCCATTATATATTGATATAATGGTAAAATATTACTTAAAATGTTAAGTACGTATTATTTATTTAATTGAGTCATATAATTGTTATATGATCAAATTAACACTTAATTATACAAGATAATTAACCATATGATCAATAAGTATTTGTGAGACAAATATCAACAATCAAAATGGACCAAACTAGGCCATAATGGACCGGTTTTGGTAGTAGTTACATGGTGATGATTTTGTTCTTATTTTTACTCTTTAGTTACTTTTTGAAAGTGACATAACAAGTATAATACAATCATCACATATACTACAACACTCCACTCAAATGCATGTGATCAAATTGAGCAAAATAAGTGTCCTTATTGGACTAATACCATCCGGCCAAATTGGCTATAAGAATGAACAAAAGTTGTTCATTTCATTACTTACTTGATTTTTGTTCAATTGTCATACTTCTTTCTAAAATCCTTCTTCTCACTAAAACTCTCATATACTAATATTTACTAAGTATTACTAGTGTAGTAATATAGTCATAATATTAGTAGTATTATATCTATCTTATTATCTAGTTAATAATAAGGGTAGATTATTTGGGTTAATCTTGTTGCAACTTAGAGGAGATCTTCTACTTTGGAGATAGTTTGTGTTCATCCATATTTATAGCTCAAGAACAACAAGAAGGAGTTCTTGTTGTGCCCATATAATTTCCATATCAATGTGAGGAAATTTCTTCTTTTATATAAATGTCTTTATATTTGCATGCATGTTAAATAGATCATTATAAACTAAATTAAAAAGTAATTTAGTAAATAATTAGAGGAGTCTAATTAAGGTCTATGGACTTTCAATTGGTATCAGAGCTAGCTTGTAGCATGCATGTTCATTTTGGACATTTTTTTTAAAGTTATAAGATAACTAATAAATCAAAGATTTTGAGTTAAAATACGATTCTGACGAAATATTTTGGTGCATGTATACCTACTGACCTCAAAATGTTTGTGGTCCAATTTCGTGATTTTAGGGATTAATTTGCTATTTATTTTGATTTTTGGCGTTTAAACCGAGTTAACATGCATTTTATGAGTTAAAAGTTAACTAAAAATAGTTGCATGTTGATTCTGGCCATGAAATTTTAATATGATCTCACATGCATTTCTTAAATATTTTATGTAAAATTTCGTGACTTTTACTTATGTATTGCATGTTTATTGATTTTTATACGATAAAAGTCGATAATATGAGATTATAATGTTCATAAAATTGAAACGTCCATTTCTGGTCTTGAAAATTTTTTGTACATTTTACATTCTGATGTTGATACTCTTGGTGAAATTTCATAATTTGTTTCACTGTTTTACTATATCTAATGTTTTTATTTGATAAAACCATTAAATACAAAGCTATTTGTTCATAAAATTAATTTAAATTTTTTGAGCAAATGTTTTTATTTTTATAGTTCCTGGAATTGTTCCAGAATGTACAAAATTTTTGGTTTCAAATTTTATGATGTTTATATTTTATTTTGGTTTTATTTCATAATTGTTATGATTAAACCGTAATATTTAGCAAATGAAATCAAATCGATCTAATTAATGACCAACAAAATTAGTAGTGACTAATTTTGAGTTCTAAAATCAGTTTAGTTAATTAGTTTGAATTTAAATGCGATTTAAAAGTTGATGATGATTTTTAATGGTTAAAAATCAATAAATCCCGGAAGAAATCGAGCTACAATGAGCATGAATTGAACTTAGGACGATTTTGGCATGAATTTTGCAGCAATTTATTTTATTTATGTTTGAATGAATGAATGTCATTTATTTAATAATTTATGCAAATTTTGTACCTAGTATGGCCTAGTTAATTTTTATCGTTATTACCCGTAATGTAAGGGAATAACGTTTTGGTTGTAATTTTATTGCGATCTCGTATCGCCGGTTTGTATAATTTAATAATTTTATTTTATTGAATAAATGTATAATAGGAATTTGTATATTTGTATATTTGTAATTATTTTATGAAGACCGGTGACTCCCTCGAGACGGTGCCATTTTGGAAGATGTTCCGAGTGAAGAGGCAAGGGACCAAGGAGTTGGTTTCCGAATTTGTAACTATCTAGTTAATTTTGATTAGCTAGGTGGCCATACTAGGATTTTATTGATTGCTTGCTTTATTTTCGCTCATGCCAAAATCGTCACACATGCAATTTTATTTCTCGATTGTCAATTCAACGTTATTCACAATTCACCGACTTAGTTCGCTTATAGGGAATTAATAACAAAATTGACAAGACCTCTCACATAACTTAAAAAAAATTGAGATTTAGCCTTACCAATTAGTAACACCTATGAACCCCGTGTTCATTAGGGCTACCACGCTCGTGGGTCCCTTTTTACCTCGGGTAAGTAGGGTGATGCGATCACAAGCCAAAATTGGATTGGACTCAACGAGATAAGCGTTATCTTGGGACTAGGAGATGGATTTAGTTGAAATCCGTCAACCAAGAGTTCTAAGTGTAGAATTAGTCAAGTATTGACTTACCATTTTTAGATAAAGGTAGCATGCGATGACTATTTTTGTCTAAAGATGGGTCTTGGAATCACTTATATAATTTCGTGAGGGGTCATTATATGAGTGACTTGTTTAAAATTGTTTTTACAAGTAAATTATATATAAGCAATGAATGTTTATTTTCGTTGATATTTATTTTTATTCGCGCAATGACAATTATTTTTCTTCTATGAACTTATAAATCCGTTCAATCGTGGAAAAGGTTTCCATTATTTTATACGGTAGCATTTTGATTGCAATCTCCGTTTATACCACCTTAGCTAAAGACAAAATGAATTGTATCTTTTGATCCTCATATTCACCATTGCAAATGTCTCTTATGAAGAGAAAATAAATAAGTCACACTTAGTCAAAAGCGTTTTTGAATATTTTGTGACGCCTTCTTATAAACAATGGTACATCAAATTTTTGCTCCAAAGAAAATGTTTGTATTTTGGTATGTCGTCATAATGCTCCTTATCGAGGCTTACCTCAAAAGAGGCCAAAACAGTTGGGATGACTAGGTTAATCGATTTATTTGAAATCGTGAACAACCAAATACCGTAATCACTTCATGAAAAGTTTATCCTTTTGAAGGTAAAACCATGAATGAAATGAAGAATAGTCTTCACAATAATTCCAATATACTTGTCTAAGTAGAGATTCATGAAAGTGAGTGGGAGCACTAAGAATGATGTTTATATTCTTAATTGTTAAGACGAGGTTCAAGAGTAGGTTGGCTCGATTTTGACACAAGGCAAGGGAAAAAGGCAAGACTATTTTGAATAGTAAAGTCAAAACCCAAGCAAGGTGTCGAACCCAACTTTTGACGATTCTATTTTACAGTGTAGGACACAAGAAAAGAATCTTCCCAAAGTTTTCTAAAGAGTTAGAAATAGGGTGTAATTTTTCACCCATAATATCTATATGATCGACATTTATTTTGCTAAATGCAAATATTTTTGGGTATTAGATATCCATTATGGTTTTCATCAATGTATTCAATGCATATAATAATGATTCGTGTGACGACTAACCATAATTAAATGTCGACCTACAAGGGAAATATAACTATTGTAGTTTTATTTCTATAGAGACATATAAAAGTTATAATGTGATCAATCTAGTTTTGGATTTAGAGGTATACTTTAATAAACGTTATTATGTACATAACCTCTAAATAAAGAATATAGTATCCACTTTAGTGTACGACACAAGTGTTTCACTTTTGTGAATAGAACAAGCGTTGTATCTTTTTATGCCTGTACTTGGTCAATGGTTATCCCATACCAATCAAAGGTAATTATATTCTTGACATAAAACTAGTAATTACTTGTCATATAGATTGTAAAGGCTCAAAATTGGTGACCCTTATCTAATCTTAATTCTGGATTGTGTAGCACATTAAGAGGCTAGTATTAAACAACTATCCCTAACCCATCTGATTTTGAATCTTATGGTGTGTGCGAATCTTGTATTCAAGGCAAGATGATTCGTGCCCTTTTTATTTAAAAGGAAATCGAACTAGTGAGTTATTGGCCCTATTACATTAGAATATGTGTGGTCCAATAACAAACACAACCAGAGATGGTAATTATTACTTCACTTGATTTACCGACGATTTAAGTAGATATTATGTTTGATTCTACTTAATGAGGTGCTAAGAGAAATCTTTGAAAAGTTCAAAGAGCTTCAATGAGAAGTAGTTAACCACTAGAACATTAGATCAAGGACTTACGACTAAATCGTAACTATTAATATCTAAGTATTGACTTTTATTTTCACCAAAAGTATTGTGAAATGGTTTCACAAGTTAACTTCTCTAACACACATTATTAGATAAGGTGTTGTTGAATAGAGAAACAGAACCTTATACGATATGGTTTTGTCTTTATCAAGTCAAAATGAGCCATTTGACTAACCTTGGGATCTTAATATTTTTGTCTGCTATTTCTTTTCCCACCATATTAAAACACATTTAAAACAGTCTGATTTCTTTCCATATACGATATGGGTAGGTAGCGTACCTAATTTATAAGTTATTTGAATGAAACAAGTGCTCAATAATCCCACATTGACCACGAGAACAAAGCGTTTGTGACTCGTGATGCTGTCTTTCAATAAAAATACGATTATTTCTTGATAAGACAGAGTGGGAGAAAATGTTTCAAGAGCCACAAACTGAGCATATGGTCCGGAAAAAGTTTTCCTCATTGCTTGTTCAGTAGTTGTTTCTTCGGAACCTAGGAGGTCAGGTGGAATTTTATCGCTCCTTTATAGTGATGAATTCTAATATGCGACTTATAAAAGACTGTTTTTAGTCCCAACTTCTTGATATGGCTTAGAGTCATACGATTCGTAATGGACTCCATGCATGATGGTCAGGTATGTGACCTGGTAAATTTTACTTGAAGAAGTACGACCTCTTCAATGTAAATTGATTTTTAAGATCGAAATTTGCATGGATCAACATTAAAATGTTTTCAAAGATAACTTGGTAGGTAAAGAGTTTTGCACCAACCTTAATTCTTTGATCCATTCGAATATACTTAGCAATTACAGCATATCATAATAGTATGATGCCAACTGGATCTCAAGAACCACCTTCTTGAATACGATTCTAGAAGAGGTAGTATATTTTATATTCACCTGTGGGTTCGTAGATTCTAACTATCCTAAGTTAATTTGCAAGCTTAAGAGGATGTCTTAAGTAAGCACTAAAGAGTTGGAATTAGTGTGTCAATCATGTCATAAAATATTTCTCGATATCTCGAGGAATTATGTTTATACATGAAGTTTAGTGGGAGTAATATGGTTTTCATCAGTCTTATATGTGGAGACATATTGATCATTTTAGATGATGGAAGATTTTGGAGAAGTAGAATACATCTTTTAGATATCTGGATTTATGGAGATAAATCTAAAAGGATATTAGCATTGAGTCAAAATTCTTATATTGATAAGATCTTTGACTAGTTCAAGGAAGTTGAACACATCATAATTGATTCCTTTTGCTTCCGCTGCGGGATCAATTATATACGCTGTGATGTATACTCAATCCGACATTTCGCATGCTTTGAGTATGACGAAACATTTGCAATCAAATCCAAGTGAGAGTCACTTGATAGCCATAAAGAACATCCTTAGTACTTGCGAAGGACTAAAAGATATGTTCCATGTGTTTGGAGTTTAAAATGAGTTGCGTGTAAGGGTTACACAGACTTCAGTTTCCAAACTGATCAAAGTGATTTGAAATCACGAACTGGCTGTGTTTCATAGAAGATTTATCTGTTGGAAGAGTTCCAAACAGAAAATACTATTGGAAAAGTTCCAAGTAGGAGTGACATTTTCAAATATAAATGTCATGTATCCGCTGGAAGTGTTCCAGGCAGTTTATTATTGCGGATTTAACAACGGAAATGGAGTACATTGCGTCATATGATGATGCATATGAAAGTAGCTTGGATTCGACAGTATTGAAAGGACTAGAAATAGTTCATATAGATGTATATCCTATCCCATTATACTGGTAAAACAGTGGGAGCTACCTTTAGGCCAAGAGTCCTAAGTCTAGATTCAAATCTAGACACGTACTCAGAAAGTTTTATGTAATATGAGATTACGTAGACAAAGAGAAATAGCAATCAGAACGATAGGAAAGATGCAAGTATTGCTACTCCATTAGCCATGCTTTTTGCAGGCTGAACATGATAGTCATGTCATTTCAATGGGGATTGAAATATGTACCTGAATTGCTAAAGATTATAAGATATGAAATTATTGATAGCGTATCAATTTTTCCAAATATTTGATAATCGCATTCATTGTTAGAGTTTCATTAAAAACTCCTTATTTAGTTTGACTAAATTTTAATACTTTGTTTATCCGAATTGGTTGAAAGAAAGGTTTAACCCAATTCAAGTGAACAGGACGAACTTAGTATTTTGTCCCTAGTCACTCAATGAGGTGACGTCTCGAAATGACTAGATTGTAAGTCGATCGATGGTTGGTTCAGAACCATGGGGTCATGGAGATGACTGGTCGTTTACATAGACAGACTGTATGACACTCTGTCGGACAGTGACATTGTAGAGACCCTTAAATCAATTAATTGATGCCTGGTCGTGGCAGGGTCTTCTATCTTATTCCTATAAGTCGATTCTTTTGAGTGACGACCGTCTATCTGAGTCGGTGCAGTTTCCGATTGGTTTTGGTTGATGTTCTAGGTCGTGCCGTAAAAGGAGGCCGATGGACTTCTTCTGGATCATGGTGATCTGCATTATACAGAGTAGATGGATCAACGGGAATTGTCCACCCACGTTGGGTAAAAACATCTTTAGGCCACTCTAGGAGAAGTTACTGTAAATGCGTGGCCACGCTCGGAAAGAGATCTATGGTAGATTTTCCGGTCAGACAGTGACTCTCCCTATCGACGAGAATCGGTGACGCACACTTGTGTCAGACAAGTGGGGAGGATTAGTGGAGTAGGTGTCCTCCACAATAGTGCGACCAGATAATAAATCTTTATTAAGGAATTAATTGGGATATTTATTGACTATATATATGATTAGTCAGTTGATTAACGTAAATCAATAACGGTTGGCTAACTAGAGTTTGACGTTATTGTCGTTTGACGGCGGTGATCAACTGATCCCTTTGCGGTCACACCTAAAGGATGAAATCCAAATAGTAACTAATTATTTGTATACGATACAGTTAATTAGTACATTACATATATTCGATATGTACGAGAGTTAATTGTTAGAAATTGAGTTAAGAACTCAAATTTGATTAAGCTTATTTTTCAATTATGCGATAATTGACTAATAAATTTATATCTTATTTTAATACGATTAAATAATATTTAACTTAGTAATTAATCGTTAAATTACTAAATTAGTTGAGGTTTTGAGATAGAGGTAATTAGTTAATTATATTTACAAGGAGTTGTAAAATAAATTAACTAAGCATTGTGGGACCCATTATATATTGATATCATGGTAAAATATTACTTAAAATGTTAAGTACATATTATTTATTTAATTGAGTCATATAATTGTTATATGATCAAATTAACACTTAATTATACAAGATAATTAACCATATGATCAATAAGTATTTGTGAGACAAATATCAGAAATCAAAATGGACCAAACTAGACCATAATGGACCGGTTTTGGTAGTAGTTACATGGTGATGATTTTGTTCTTATTTTTACTCTTTAGTTACTTTTTGAAAGTGACATAACAAGTATAATACAATCATCACATATACTACAACACTCCACTCAAATGCATGTGATCAAATTGAGCAAAATAAGTGTCCTTATTGGACTAATACCATCCGGCCAAATTGGCTATAAGAATGAACAAAAGTTGTTCATTTCATTACTTACTTGATTTTTGTTCAATTGTCATACTTCTTTCTAAAATCCTTCTTCTCACTAAAACTCTCATATACTAATATTTACTAAGTATTACTAGTGTAGTAATATAGTCATAATATTAGTAGTATTATATCTATCTTATTATCTAGTTAATAATAAGGGTAGATTATTTGGTTAATCTTGGTGCAACTTGAAGGAGGTCTTCTTGTTTGGAGATTTTGTGTTCATCCATATTTATAGCTCAAGAACAACAAGAAGGAGTTCTTGTTGTGCCCATATAATTTCCATATCAATGTGAGGAAATTTCTTCTTTTATGTAAATGTCTTTATATTTGCATGCATGTTACATAGATCATTATAAACTAAATTAAAAAGTAATTTGGTAATTAATTAGAGGAGTCTAATTAAGGTCTATGGACTTTCAATTCGATCGTTCCTCTTACGAGGGCACTTTCTTTACATTCGAGTCGAGTTGTCGCTAAAACGTAACTTTAGTTCATATCTCGTTTCGTCAACATGTAAGTCTGAGGGTGTTTAATCCCATCTTTTTTATTGTATCTTTATTTTAGGTAATGAAAGATTTATGTCGGATTTATGTTAAAATTATTTTCAAACCTTTTCTTTAGTCTTTCTTATTACATATTATTTAGTTTGTTTGACTTGGATCCCTAATAAGCAATATTAGTGGGTTTTAGTCATCTATCAAATTGTGTATTTAGAGGTAAGTTTCGTCTATATTTAGTCTCTAGATTCGTCACTTAAATTCGAGTTATAGATCATTAAGAAACCGTAAATCACCAATGAACACAAACTGTCTGCGATTCTGGCTTCACAACCAGAACCCAACTAAGGAACATACGCACAAAGTGCTGCGCCTCTTCCAGAGGACGCACCTCTTACTGCACCTGTTTGCGGCTGATTTCTGTCTCTGAACTTCCTGGTTCGCTTTGACGTAGTTTAATTAGGTAATTAACTGACTATTATTTGTATTATCACTGCTAATATGATTCGTTTAGTTTTATTAATTCTTTTCTTTGTTTCCATTAATATTCCCAACATATTTCCGACATAGATCCCATATTCGTTGTAATCAATTGTAATATTTATTTTGTAGTTCTATTGATTCATTGTATGATTTTATTAATTGTGTTCTCATATTGTAACACCCGGAAATGTACCCTATTTTTCTAGTAGAAATATTTTACGAAAGCTTTTCAGTAAATTTAAGTTTTAAATTAGAATTTTAAGTTCCGAGTCGAATTTAGAATTTCCGAGTTCGTATTTGGAATTTCTGCGAGATTTCATGTAAATCCCGTCTTAAGGCGAGTTTGACTTTTCTTGACTTTTGAGTCGAGTTTGACTTTCTTGACTTTGAAACCGTCTTTGACTTTTTCCTACACAACTCACACCACTCCCTCCTTAACCTAATATTCATTCAACACAAAATCAAACCAAGCTTTCTTCCTCTCTAAGAAAACCCAATTATTTCCCTCTTTGAATATCGATCTTTGAATCATCGTAACTTCTTCATTACTTGATAGAATTTACGTAAGTTTATCTTATTCTTCTTCCCGTACCTTCCTCTATCCGTATTGATATTAAAATTATCGTCTTTCTCGCTTTTCAAGCTTTCCGTCTTTCTCAAGATGAACTTTATTCATCTTTTTACGATCTATTTGTAGGTGGCGACCTCCAAGATCCCGACAAAGACTATTTCCTTATAGAAGAGGAGCTTGACGATCAGTAGAGACGCTAAAAGGTAACGGTGAAGGGTTACTCGGTATTACTTACGTGTTTTACATGTTTATATGCTAGAAAATCGTATTAGATTACGATTAGGAAGATTAGAAACCATGCTATGATTATTAAATGATGTTATATGATGAATATTGATGATATATATTGATTGTTGATGATTATTAGAAGTATATATAAGTTTTGGATTGAATTGGTTAAGCTTTGGAAGCTCACGGATGAAGGGGTGTTCCCAGCCGGTCGACCGGCCGCCGGTCTGACCACCGGCTGAGAATACTCCAGTAACTCATTTGGAAACTTGGTTTTTGCATGAAGAGGTGCTCCAGGCCGGCCCACCGGCCACCTGTCAATCCACCGGCCTGAAACACATCAGTAGTGAAGTTTTGAGTTTTGGTGTGATTGTCTGTGTCGGTCGACCGGCCGCCGGTCTACCGACCGGCCCAGACCTCTTTTCTCTGTTTTTGGGATTTTGCCTGTGTTCTGAGCCGGCCCACCGACCACCGGTCACTTGCCCGGCCTGGAACACGGCTGTGTTGTTTTTCTTTAACTTATAAAACTCGTAATTTATAATAGTTCGCATGATCCGTTTACCGTATAATTTTACGTAATATCTTATAATATTCATGTTTTGGATACATGATATCTCTTTCGCATGTATCATATGTTTTGTGACGGTTTTTGGTATGTTCCCACTTTGAGTCGTTTTTTTACATATGTTACGGTTTAAGCACGATTTTGTCTTGTGCTTTGTATTCTCATTCCCTTGGCTACCTTCCCGTTCGTAAGGCTGGAATGTCGGAACGGAGAGGTATCCTACTGCTTAATTGCATGTGTAGTGGGCATACGACGACGTTGTTGGGAGTTGAACGCTATGCGTTGATCGACCCGGCCGTCAAATGTTGTGTACTTGCGAGGTGGTGTTATTTGCATGTAGCGTACCGTTATGAGGCTTGAGCTCTTTTCCGCCTCTTTCGTGAATTGACCTACCGAATTTGGGGTACTCGGCGTCTAGTGTAAGACCGAGTCTTGGATGCGAAACGTTTTATCGCATGTCGAATCGGAACACGTTATATTCCGAGATCCTGGCCAGATTTAGACTAGGACCGGATATTTATTATCGTCGGCTACCAGGAGGAAATTAGTCTACATATACGAAATGTCATCGTGTATGAGTTCAGGGAAATGTCATCCCGTGGATGCCTGTTAATCATTCTTGCTGGGACACGATGCTAGTGCGTTTCATTTACCGTGAGAGTTGTCGTCTTGTGTCGTTCTTGAATGCGTGATTTCATGATATTATTCATGGTCATTGAATGATTGGACACCGTCAATGTCTTGGTTCGTGAATGGATGATAATATGTTGGATTTATGTGATCATCGCATGACTTGACTTGGTTTGTCTGTCGAGTCTCAATCTTATCAATCTTATACCGCTAACGGTGAGATGTAAGCCCTAGTGAGCGTATTCGATTGCCTAAGAGGGTCTTTCCCGAGTCTTTGAATATCATGATGGATTCGGA
>JAIUZE010074874.1:19470-46249 GCA_022085475.1 Heliosperma pusillum
TTTTATTTGGTTTGTAATATTTGACACTCCTCGTATTTTCTATCTTGCATGTATAAAGGTTTTTAAAATACCGTATTTTCCGCTATATAATTCACATGCTTGTATGTTTTATATTTCCGCATTCGCGAGGGTTGTCACATGAACGCCTTTTAATCATACTTGCCATGTACATGATGCTAGTGCGTTTCATTTACCGTGAGAAAGGTCGTCTTTGTATCGTCGTTCTTTGAATGCGTGATTTCATGATATTATTCATGGTCATTGCATGATTGGACACCGTCATTGTCTTGGTTCGTGAATGGATGATAATATGTTGGATATTATGTGATCATCGCATGACTTGACTGGTTTGTCTGTCGAGTCTCAATCTTATCAATCTTATACCGCTAACGGTGAGATGCAAGCCCTAGTGAGCGTATTCGGTTGCCTAAGAGTGTCTTTCCCGAGTCTTTGAATATCATGATGGATCCGGATTTGTGCCTCTTATGTTCTTATCATTATCTATAGAATTGCCTATCTATTCTTATCGTAACTCACATGGATATCTATATATGCATGATTCTACTTTTGTATTTCCTTATATGTACGTTAAAGGTGATATGGCTGGGAGAACCCGGAGTTACTCCCCACTGACTGTGGCGTTCATGTTTTTCATGAATGAACAGGTTGCTTGCATTGGATGACTTTTTGGATACGATATTTTGGGGTTCGGGTGTGAGCTAGCGGGCGTTGTTCCTGGAAGTTCACCTCTAGACGAGTTTAGCTAGTTTTGTTAAACACTTGTGCTTTGCTAACATTTTAAGAGACCCCGTCTCTTTGTTGTATTTCCGTATTTAGTTGTAATATTTTGACACTCCTCGTCTTATTTAACTTGCATGTATAAAAATTTTTTTAAAACTACCTATTTCCGCAATATATTTCACATGCTTGTTTGTTTTATATTTCCGCATTCGCGAGGGTTGTCACACTAGGCCAGTTCGTGCAAATCACACGAGTCAACCTTGGCCCAATCCTGTGATTTACACAAGCTGGCCTAGGCCCATTCTTATAAACCACATGAATCGGTCATGGCCAATTCGTGTGTTTTACACGAATGGGCCACTGAAAATAATATTTTTTTACCATTGCATTCGTCTCGCCGAGTTAAGCGATTTGAAAAAAAAAACATCGAAAACGGACACCCGAGCGCAAAGCTATGGCCGTTTGAAGTTTTTCCGTATTTAATCGGTATTGTTTTGAAAGAAAAAAATCAAATGATTGTTATTAGTTAGCTTTTTTTATATTAATTATCGTTAAATAATATACAAAAATTAACGTTAAAACGATAATGTCGTTCGTTAACACGTTAATGTTGTTTAATATTTCAATTGTTTTGATATTAACGTTTAGCGGTTTAATTTTTGAAGTGGTTTTAAAATTTGAATTTTAAAATAACAAAGGGGAAAGAACAAAGGTTGGTGGGTCAAATAACAAAGGGCAAGAAAGTATGATGTAAAATAATCTCACTATTTTACTTTTCAGAGATAATAATTGCAGCGGAAATAAAACAATATAAAAAGATATGGATTAGTTGTGATATCTCGCAAGATTAACAACTAAAACTTGAATTAAACTGGCAATCTCGCAAGACTACTTGAATTACTCGGATATGAATTAGCTAAGACAATCTCGCAAGATCACTACCAAATTGATGTAAAATAAACCGACTATTTTACTTTTCAGAGTAATATTGCAGCGGAAATAAAAATTAGATAAAAAGATATGGATTAGTTGTGGTATCTCGCAAGATTTACAACTAAAACTTGAATTAGACAATTGATCTTGCAAGATTGTCTTAGCTAATTCATATCCGAGTTATTCAAGTAGTCTTGCAAGATTGCTAGTTTATTTTAAGTTTTAGTTGTTAATCTTGCGAGATATCACAACTAATCCATATCTTTTTATATTGTTTTATTTCCGCTGCAATTATTATCTCTGAAAAGTAAAATAGTGAGATTATTTTACATCAATTTGGTATAAGAGCTTCGGCTCTTGAATTTCTTAAACCAAGACGGTCCTTGAATTTTTGTGTGTGTTGACATGGGTTTGAAGAAATCTAATCATAGATGGAAGGAATGGGAGGAATATCAGTTTTATTGTTTTTTCAAGGAGTTCCAAAGAGGAGTTGATTCTTTGTCATTCAGTCTTAAAAAGTTTCAAAAATCAGTTCAAAATTATGAAGCAAAAAATATAGAAGAGGCAAAAATTGAAACTTTTGAAGTTATTCACAAGGAAAAATAAGAGAGACATGTAGATGAGGTAGAGAAGATGATGTCTGACCTTGTCCAAACGAACAGTATAAAAAACTGTTTGATTCCGAATGATGAAACAGAAGAGGACGAAGGCGAGTTTATCACATATATTGTTGAACCATTAAGTGATGATGATCAAGAAAAATGTGTGATTGAAGATGAATTATTTTCTTCTTTTAACGAGGAATCTCATATAGACGATACTTCGTTATTTGATCCCAACCTACCAATTATTTTTGACGAAGAATTTGAAGAAGAAGTGGTGGTTCCCAAATTAAACATACAAGTGGATTTTATTCTTGAAGAAGAGATTGATACCAAAGATATGACTTATTATGAAGAACTTTATAAACAAGGGATTACTCATTATGAATTTGATTTCAAGAGTAATTATCAATCGCCATTTGATAAATACATTGATAAGAAGTTATATGGTGAGATTTATCAACGTTCTTTCTTATTAAAGTCTATTGAGATGGAAGCTCATGATATTTTTGTTATTTCGAGCAACAATTTGGATTGTGCTACAATTGTGCATAGAGGGTGGTGGAATGGAAGGCACAATAAAGGGAGGCACAAGAAACGAAAGCATAAGAGAGGAAAGAACAAAGGAGAGCACAAGAATGAAAAGCACAACGGAAAACACAAGAAGGGAGTTAAGCTTCAGTGTGTCGATAGTAGCAAATTTGGAAATTTTATTGAAGATGATGAGCTAAAGGAGTATTTTGATGTCTACTCCAATCTAAACATCTTCTCGTTTGCTACATCATATGTATTTGATCCGGGAGGTCGTAGATCCAAGAATCGGGACGATTCTTTTTTGAATAAGGGGAGAATGATATATGAGGGACATGGGTATATGTTCATAATGCAAGTTTAAGTCATTCTTGACATTTTCAGATTCGGTCCCTTGCCTTTAGATCTAAATATCTCATAATATATAGCTAACTTTGATGTGTTTTTACTTGGAGATGAAAGTACATGATGTTAGCTTTCCAACAAGTGGTCACACGATTTATTTGGTTAAGTAACGAAGGAGATATGATCGTTTTAAGTTGAGCTGTCTAGATTTTACGCGGGTGACGCAAATTGAACGTGACATTCACCATGTATGGAAGATGGAGGCTTGACTTAAATTGTTCTCAAGTTTACTTTCCTAAATAGAGTTTTTTTTTTTATTTTACTAATTTGAATAAATTAGTGTGATGATCTTATTTCCTAAACTGAAATAAGGTGGTTGTCATGTTAGTTTCCTAATTACTAGCTAGTTAGTTTATGGTAATTAGTAGTAGTATAAATAAGGAGTCTTATGCATTGTAGTAGATACACAATTGAGAATTGAATTCAAGTTATTACTTGTTTGTTCTTATTAGCTTGCGAGCTTTAAGTTCTATTATTGACTACTTGCGAAAGGGAAATAATACCATTCTTCCTTGCGAGGTTGAATTTGTGTTTGATTGATATCTTGCGAGGTTGAGAGTTTACACACGAGTTGGTCAAGTAGTCTTGCGAGATCACTTGTCTAATTCAAGTCTTAGTTGAGTGATCTTGCGAGATTGTCTTAGCTAAATCATATCCTAGTTATTCAAGTAGTCTTGCGAGATTGCTAGTTTAATTCAAGTTTTAGTTGTTAATCTTGCGAGATATCACAACTAATCCATATCTTTTTATATTGTTTTATTTCCGCTGCAATTATTATCTCTGAAAAGTAAAATAGTGAGATTATTTTACATCAAAGTAATTGTAGGGGGCGGGATGAGTAAAATGGGGGGCGGGATATAGCAAACCCCAAAAAAAATACATGTTTAAGTTGAAGTCTACTGAAGATGCTGAGTGTACATATACTCTTCAGGAAGTTGATTGAAAGAAGGCAAGATTAATAGTACCAAGTGAAAAAATTCCAATTAATTGAAGAAGCAGATTGTTTATTTATCCACATTTGTTTACAATCTATCTATCAATCTATCTATCTATATATCATCTATATTAAGGAAACAAAATCATGTGAGCTGCTTATTAATTCACTGTATTTACATACTAAATATTACACTACACTTATTTACATACTCCAGTATACCGAAATATTAATTAATGCAGTACAGACATTTGTAACAACACTTAACCAAAAATCCAATTGTTGTGACTGTGTTTGCTTAATACTCTCGTAACCTCCCTTATTTCTTGATTGATGCTCTCTAAATATGATACTGCTACTTTAATCAAACCGCCCGATAAAATCTCGCAGACCGGTGTACTCGGTCTAGTGCTCACCACACTCAGACGAGTGCCAACTAGGCAGAAGGCTACCTAACTGACACATCAACTTCACTCGGCCGAATTCACACTACTCAGCCGAGTACACTACGCACTCGATCGAGTGACCCTTACTCGACCGAGTACACAGAACTCAGAAATACGGAATATAACAGGTAAGAAGTATGCAAATGATGCTCGCATTAACATGCAATAGTAACAGATCACCAACAACCTAATTTAGACATTACATTGACTTTGCTAACTTTAACTTTGTTATTCTAATACACACACACATACACATACACACACACACACGCACACGCACACGCACACGCACACGCACACGCACACGCACACGCACACGCACACGCACACGCACACGCACACGCACACGCACACGCACACGCACACGCACACGCACACGCACACGCACACGCACACGCACACGCACACGCACACGCACACGCACACGCACACGCGCACGCACACACACACACACACACACACACACACACCTCTAAGTTGAAGGGTGGAGAAGACTCGCCTAACTTGTCTAGAAGAAAGTGGTGTTGAATCCCAATAAGTGTCTGTTTGAACATGTCAACAGAATAATACTTTGTATTTATTATGAGAGTCGATCAAGTACGAGATAAGTACTCAACCGAGTAGTTGTAACTTGATATGGCTAAAGCTATATCACTTTAGTCAAAATAATCCTAAGTTACTTCTTACAAATAGTCAGTGGTAAGTAGGGTATCATATTCGCTGGGAGACAAATTGTATTTCAAGTACATTAACTAGTTTTGTTAGATAAGAATTTAGGTTGGTTGATTGATTATATAGACTAAGAAAATATGAGTAAATTGAATGTAATTGTAAGAGGAAGAGACTAGGGTCGCCGGTTCACAATAGGTAGACATAAAACATGTAAAAGTAAGTCTAAACACAATCCCACTTTCTCACATAAATTGGGATTTCTGAGATTGACTAATAAGTTGTGGCCTTTAAGCAATTACTAGATTATTAAAAACATGTAAATATGGCACTAACAATTGTCGATCATTTATGAATTATTACGTATCTAATTACTACCCAATGATTCCTTATACCCTAGAATTACGTAGATTAGCTAGACATAATTGTAAAAGAAGAAATTAACAAGTTAATTATGCAATCTATAAACTTTTACATAATAAATTAAACAAAAGAACGGAATAGATTATGCAAGTATAATGAACAAATAATGAAAGAGGAATTAAACTTAAAATAGATAAATTCCGATTATACATTGTATCAAGAACATGAATAAGAATTCAAGAGAGAATTAGAAAATGATAATTGACAGACTAAATCGCGCAGCACACCTATCAAAGATAAACAACAGGCCTAAACTAATGCAGTAAAGGAAGTCGAGATCGTATCCACAGGGAGACTTAAGAATTTTATTTGCTAATATAAAGTCCGTCTAAGTAACCAATTGAGGGGTTTTGTTGATTTATAAACTAAACTAATAATAAATGAAATAAAGAGCAAGAAAAATAAAGTCGAGAGAAATATAAGGGAAAAGAACTAGGACATCGGTTCGCCATGGATTATTCTTGGTCATAGGTAGCATCAAAGGTCAATATCAATTAGCGCTCTATAGGGTAGTGAAAAGATCATCTCAGTCCGCTATTCACCCTAGAATGCTTCTAGCGGAGTCTCGCACCTTACTAGGGCACTCTAATGTGTGTGACGTGTCTAACCCTTACCAGACTTTCGATCTTAGGTTGGGGTTTACCAAATCAATTAATCAATTACATCGACTTAATCAGTTAATCACAGTTAAATGTCACAATTAACAACATAGACCGATTACATCAGCTAATCTAATCACCCAATTAATACCGTCTCAATCCAAGGCTCTCCTAAATCCTAGCAAGGAAAATTAGCTACTCATGATTAAACTATTAATAATAAATATAACATTGATAACGATGATAAGAGAATTCATAGTAAAAAGATTATAAGAACAATCAAACATAAAACAAGAAAAATAAAGGGAGAAGGGAGTAAAAAGGCAAAGAGAATTAAAGATGAACAAAGAATTAAAGATTAATTAAGTTACCGGGAATTCAAAGAGTAATAGAGAAGAATGATTAAAACAGTTGCTTGGGGGTAGGAGGAGAATGTGGGTAGTCATCCCAAATGCAAGGGGTGGTAAAGTCAACTGTGTCAACGATCTCCCATAATAAGCTTATCTAGCATATCGTCATATGAGTCCCATTTGACTTCAACGCCTTCAGATCTCACATCCTCACTCTCCTTATCCCACAACTTGTCACAAAAGGGGTAATCTAGGGGGTCCGTCAAGTCAATCCTTATGTGTCTCACTTTCTGTAAAGTTGTCATAGAGGGGTTCTAAATTATCATCATAGAAAGATCAACTGAGCATATGGTCTCCTCCTCTACATTTCTATCAATATCCTTTGTATTATTATCGATGGGTTCTATGTTCTCACCCACGCTCTCATCCATGCCTGACTGAAATAAAAAAAGTAGGTTTAATGCATTGAAAAGCAAGCCATTCAAAGAAAAAGAGGACATCTTCAATATTCTTACCACCTGTAGATACCTCATTTCTACACCTTCCGCCAACCACCCAGTGATGATTGGGCCACATGTTTGTTACAACGAAGCGTTGTATGACATTTCATAAGTTCTTCGTCAAGTGATAACTCAAACAGTTGTGTCTACCCCTTGGTCGTCATCTACGCGCCGATACGGTCGATTTGACAATCATTAGAGTTTATTTGGAGTCGGGTTAAAAACCGCTTCATTTTCTGATAACCGTCTTTCAAAACCAAGTCTGAACGCTCAAAAATATTCCAGATATTTTAATATTTCAAAACTTATCCTTTTTGGTAAAATGTATCTGTATTTTATTGTAGAGTATTCGAGATCTACCGCAATTCCATAAAGAAACGCGGGAATCTTTTGTTTATGGTGGGAGACAACTCAGGAAGTAACGCAGCAGGTGTTGCGCCTCTTCCAAGAGTCGAAGTCCCTGTTGCGCCTCTTCCCCAACTCTGTTTTCCTGTTTCCGGAATGTTTTCTAGATTTCGTATTCCAAAACTCTTCGGATTTCTCCGTATATAAGGAGAGGTTCGTGCACACTTTCAAATCACGCGAGTATTATGCCCCTTCTTTCTCTCTCTTTGCATTCTAGACCTTGCTCTAAGCTTATTGACAACTACGTGACTGATCAATCGACCACGTAAGCTCATATCCTTCTAGGTACATGTCTCGTTTTGCATTGACCTACCAATTTGACCAACTCAACCTAATTAATCAACTTTAATCAATCGTTTCCTCTTTCGAGGGCATTTTCATTACATCGAGTCGAGCTATCGCTAAAAGACAACATAGTTAACTCGTTTCGTCAAACATGTAAGTCTGAGGGTGTAATAATCCTGTCTTGTACTTTATTTTATCTTTTGTATTGTATAAATTATGTAATATTCATGTGGGGTTCATGTTAAAACGATTTTTAAACCTTTTTTATTAGTAGTCTTTCATAAATTACCTTTTAACATTACTTCATATTTATTTATCTAGTTTTCGACTTAGATCCCTAATAGTTGATATTAGTGGGTTTTTGTCGTCTTTAATTCGAGATTGTGTCTTAAAAGGTTAGATTCATTCATATCTAGTCTTTACTCTAGTAAATCACTTTCACTTGACTTGTCGATCCGTAATAAAGAGTAAATCACCAACGAGCGTTAATTGATTGCGATTATGGCTTCACAGCCAGAACCTAACTCAGAAACAGACGCACAAACCTCTGCGCCTCTTCCAGAGGACGCAGTGCCTGTTACGCCTGTTCCGGGCTGGTTTCTGTCTCTGAACATCCTGGTTCGCTTTGACGTAGTTTAATTCGTTAAATAAATCGACTATTAATCGTATTATTGCTGTTAATCTGATTCGTTTAGTTTTTTTAATTATTTCCTTTTCTTCAAATCTTTCAAACATATTTCCGACATAGATCCCTCGAATCCGTTGTAATCTTTGTTCTTTTGTAATTTTAATTCTCTTGTAATCATTGTATAATTTATTTTTATTTTCACTTGTCAGTTAAATCTAAACCCTACTTCGACATAATTGGATGCCTAAAATACATGTCAACCGACTAGTCTTATCTTACATGCTAGGATCAAAACTTGGATGTTGCATAGCATGCATATAACTGACAACACATCGATAACAGAAGAGTTTCTTTAACCATTAGTAGAGGGCGCTATCGAGGCGGGCGGGATTAGGTGTTCGATCAAAAGAGCTTCCTAATACGTACCCTCACCCCTTACTCCAGATCTCCGTGAGCACTCATGTTCATTGGAATCCACGAGAGTCATTCTAGACATAGAATGCTAAGGGTAACAAGTTCTTAGTGCTCATGTCATTACTTTGTGTCTTGACATGACATGAAGTATTCGAACGATTCTAACTTCCCACAAAAGGTTGTGGCGACTCCACAAACGCGTATTCAATACGACGCCACAATCGCGCCTCCTCCTCGCTGAGGCACGTGATCGCGGGTGTCGTGCATCACACCACCGTAATCTCCCATACCTATGGAGTCAATATAGGCTTAGGTTTATTTGTTCATGCCTCTTATGATGGTAAGACACACACTAAGCCTCGGAAGTGTGTCTTCACAGTTATGAGAACGCATTCAATCCTTCCATCTATGCGCCAAAATTTGACAGGCTAAATTGCACACCTATCAAAGATAACAACAGGCCTAAACTAATGCATTAAAGGAAGTCGGGATTGTATCCACGGGGAGACTTAATAGTTCTGTTTGATAATATAAAGACCGTCTAAGTAACCAGTTGGGGGGTTTTGTTGATTTATTAACTAAACTTATAATTAATAAAGAGCAAGAGAAATATAAGGGAAAAGAATAGGACATCAGTTCACCATGGATTATTATTGGTTATAGGTAGGATCAAAGGTCATTATCAATTAACGGTCTATAGGGCAGTGAAAAGGTCCTCTCGGTCTGCTATTCGCCCTAGAATGCTTCTAACGGGCTCTCGCAACTTACTAGAGCACTCTAATGTGTGTGACATGTCTAACCCTTACCAGGATTTCGATCTTAGGTCAGGGTTTACCAAACCAATAAATCAATTTGGAGCACCAAACTAGGGGTCGGGACTGGAAACAAGAAGCAAACACAACACACACACGCACAAGGATAGAATCCTGACCTTAAGACTATCAAGACTAGCACAGATAGACTTAAAACTCAATGAATCCTAAGCTCAACTCACTCACTAAGACTAGCACAAGTGAATGACTTAAACTTAGGCCAACAAACTAAGACTAACACAAGTTTGTTGAGGGTTTGAGCTAACCAAGACTGGCACAGGTTAACAAGAAATAGAGTAAATACTCCAGGTTTTCATTCATTAATATTCTGAGTATTACATAGTGCAAAAGGCTCTTTATATAGAGCATTACAAGAAGATCTCTACCACTGAATTAAAGTTAAATCTAAGGGCTTGAAATAGCCTACAATGACAGCAAAACAGATGCACATAAGTCTCATAATGAGACGAGCAGAAACAGACTGCAAGTCTTCAGAAAAGTTGCTGCAAAAGTAACATTGTCTCTTTCCTAAAAATGGCAATGTTGTTCAGAACTTGTAGCTGCTTGGTCTGGCTATTTGCTGCTGATCCTGGGCCCTTGAGAGGGACTAATATGACCTTCCCGAGGACCTTATTAATGCTAAGACTGGTCACACAAAAAGAAGATGCCTTTGGATGGATTAATTGGCCTTTGTGCCTGACTGGCTTCTTGTTATGACATTTGAACTTGTAGGCTGTTTTAGGTGGACTTCTAGAAACATTTATGAAAACTTGTCCTAGACGTTTACCTAGCTAAGGACCTCAACTAGATGGTAAAAGGAGTTGGAGCCCTTACTTGGATAGTTGCCTTAGGATATCTGGATGGTGGTGCTTTTTTTGGTGTCTTGACATGGTCCTGTGAGGATTCTGAGTGTCCTGGTGGTTCTGAGCCCTTAGCCCTTGCTTCATCCTCCCCTGGTTGAAAAGATTTGAACCTCATATCCTCAGAGTTCTCCTCTTCACTGTCATAGTAAGAACGAAGGTCTCTTATGTTGAATGTGCCATGAACCCTATACTCCCCTAGTAGATCTATCTTGTAGGAATTAGCTCCCACCTTCTTTGTGACTTCAAAAGGTCCTTCTGCTCTGGGCATAAGCTTGTTCTTTCTCTTGCTAGAAAATCTTTCTTTTCTGTGGTGCAACCATGCCAATTCACCTGGTTGAAAATCCTTATTCCCTCTTGGCACCTTAGCCCTGTGCTTGTACTGATAATTGGTTTTCTCAATGTGCTTTTTGACCATCTCATGTAACCTGAGCATCTTTTCTACCCTTCTTTTGGCATCATAGGTCACCACTTCCTTAGGTACATTTGACATGTCTATAGGCATGAGTATGTTGCTGCCATGGACTACCTCAAAGGGATTGTGACCAGTGCTTGATGAGGGTACTCTGTTGAAAGCAAATTCTGCCTGAGCTAGCTTGAGATCCCAATCTCCCAATGAGTTCTTGACAATGCATCTGAGGATCCTCCTCAAAGTCTTGTTAGTCACCTCTGTCTTCCCATCAGTTTGGGGATGGTGAAAGGCGCTGAAGAGTTGTTTAGTGTCCAATAGCTTTCACAGGGTTTTCCAGAAGTAACTCATGAGTTTTGTGTCCCTGTCTGAGACAATGGACCTAAGTACCCCATGCAGTCTAGCTATTTCCTTGAAATACATATCCGCCACTCCTGAGGCATCCTCAGTCTTCTTGCACGTCACAAAGTGGGCCATTTTGCTAAAACCGTCCACCACCACCATGATAGAGTCTCTCCCTCTCATGGTCCTAGGCAAGGCAACAATGAATTCCATACTTACATCTTCTCAGGGTTTGTTTGGTACTCGTAAGGGTGTGTAGGGGCCTGCTTGGAATGACCTTTTGGATTTCTGGCAGGCAGAGCACCTCCTTATGACTTCTTGGACATCTCCCTCCATCCTAGGCCAATAGAATTGGTCCTGTAGGATATCTAGTGTATTTTGCACACCAAAATTCTCTGCTAGTCCATTAGTATGAACCTCCCTCACCAACAAGTCCCTGTATGAACCTCTGGATACACATAACCTGTTCCCCTAAAACAAGTACCCCTCCCGCAGCAGGTACCTTGTCTCCTTGTTGCTGGAACTATCCTGCAGAGATAGCCAATCTTCCATGAAGTCAAGGTCATCTTTATAGAGTTTCTTCATGAACTCAAAGCCCAACACCCTTTTATGTACTGTCACTAGCATGGAGTGTCTCCTAGAGAGTGCATCTGCAACCACATTGGCTTTTCCCTCCTTGTACTTGCTGGAGAAATTGAATGATTGTAGGTATTTAGCCCACTTGGCATTTCTGGCACTTAGCTTATCCTGGCCATTGATGTACTTCAAGGCCGCATGATCTTAGTGAAGTACAAAAGGCTTTGGTTTGAGGTAATGGCTCTAGTACATAAGGGCTCTCACCAGGGCATAGTGTGATACACGGATTCGCGTTCCTTTTCAAAATGTGGCGCACGGGGAACCACTGATGGAGAAACGAGGGACCAGTGTAGAAATACGCATTTGTGGAGTCGTCACCAACTTTTGTGGGAAGTTGGAACCGTTCGAATACTTCATGCCATGTCAAGACATAAAGCAATGACATGAGCACTACATGAAAGTCCATAGACCTTAATTAGACTCCTCTAATTAGTTACTAAATTACTTGTTAATTTAGTATTTAATGATCTATGTAACATGCATGCAAATATAAAAACATTTATATAAAAGAAGAAATTTCCTCACATTGATATGGAAATAATATGGGCACAACAAGAACTCCTTCTTGTTGTTCTTGAGCTATAAATATGGATGAACACAAGTAATCTCTAAACTAGAAGATCTCCTCTAAGTTGCACCAAGATGACACCAAATAATCTATCCTTATTATTAACTAGATAATAAGATAGATATTATACTACTAATATTAGAATATATTACTACACTAGTAATACTTAGTAAATATTAATATATGAGAGTTTTTAGAGAGAAGATGAGTTTTTGAGAGATGAATGATAAATAAGCAAGAATTGAACAAAAAAAATGAACAACCATATTGCCCTTATAAAGACAATATGGCCGGTCAAGAAGAGCTTCACAAGGCTCTTATTTTGCTTATTTTAATCACATGCAAAGTGGTAGAGTGTAGTGTTAGTATGAAATGATTTTAGGTTACTATTCATGTCATAATCACATGTTGCTTGTGAATATGAATAAGAGCAACCATCATCACCATCCACTACATGTATACCGGCCATGTGAGGCCTATTTTGATCCATTTTGAATTTTGATATTTGTCCCACAAATACTTATTAATCATATGCTTAATTATCTTGTATAATTAAGTTTTAATTTGATCATATAACAATTATATGATACAAATAAATGAATAATATGTACTTAACATTTTAAGTAATATTTTACCATTATATCAATATATAATGGGTTCCACAATGCTTGGTTAATTTATTTTACAACTCCTTGTAAATATAATTAACTAATTACCTCTATTTCAAAACCTCAACTAATTTAGTAATTTAACGATTAATTACTAAGTTAAATCTTATTTAATCGTATTAAAATAAGATATAAATTTATTAGTCAATTATCGCATAATTGAAAAATAAGCTTAATCGAATTTGAGTTCTAAACTCAATTTCTAACAATTAACTCTCGTACATATCGAATATATGTAATGTACTAATTAACTGTATCGTATACAAATAATTAGTTACTATTTGGATTTCATCCTTTAGGTGTGACCGAAAGGGATCAGTTGATCACCGCCGTCATACGACAATAACGTCAAACTCTAGTCAGCCAACCGTTATGGATTTACGTTAATCAACTGACTAATCATATATATAGTCAATAAATATCCCAATTATATTCCTTAATAAGATTTGTTATGTGGCGCACTATTTGTGGAGGACACCTACTCCAACACTAAGAACTCGTTACCCTTAGCACTCTATGTCTAGAATGACTCTCGTGGATGCCAATGAACACGGATGTTCATATAGATCTGGAGTAAGGGGTGAGGGTACGTATTATAAAGCTCTTTAATCGAACGCTTAATCCCGCCCGCCTCGATAGAGGCCTCTACTAATGATTAAGGAAACTCTTTTGTACTTGATGTGTAGTCGGTTATATGCATGCTATGCAACATCCACAATTTAATCCTAGCATGTGAGCTTAGACTATGTCGGTTGACCATGTAATTTAGCAATTAGTTGTGTCAAATAGGAATTAGATTAATTATATGTGAGAAAACAATAAATCATACAATTTACAATCATTGAATAAAATACAATAAATTACAAAAGATTACAACGGATCTTGGGATCTATGTCGGAAATATACTCAAAAGGTGAATTTGAATAAAAGAGAATAAATTAGAACTAACATATTAGCAGCGATATTAGGGTTAATAGTCGATTAATTAGTAATTAAGGCTACGTCGAAACAAATCGGGAAGTTCAAGGATAGAAACCAGCTCGGAACAGGCGCAGCAGTGGTTGTTTCGTCTGGAAGAGGCGCACCACTTTGTGCGTCTGTTCCTGAGTTGGTTTCTGGCTGTGAAGTCAGAATCGCACTCAGTTAGCGTTCGTTGGTGAATTTACGGTTTATTACGGATCTCAAGTCGAATTGAAGTGATTTAATCGATTAATCATACTCTAAATTATATCAAAGACGGATCTAGAGGCTAAATAGGAATAGATCTAACCCTAAAAGACACGATTTGATTTAAAAGACGACACGATTTGATTTAAAAGACGACAAAAAACCCACTAATATTGATTATTAGGGATCTAAGTCAAGACAAACTATCTAAATATGAAATTAGATTAAAAGACGATTTATAAGAAATAAAAAAAAAACTACTAAAGGTTTTGAAAAGATTTGAGCATGAATCTTACATGATACAAAATACAAAATAAAATATGGGATTATTACACCATCAGCCTTACATGTTGACGAAACAAGATTAACTAAGTTGCGTTTTAGCGATAGCTCGACTCGAATGTAAAGAAATTGCTCTCGTAAGAGGATCGAAAAGATCGATTTAAAATATTGATTAAGTGTAGTGGTCAAATTGGTAGGTCAATGCAAAAACGTGACGAGAACCCAGAAGGATCTGAGCTTCCGTGGTCGATTGGTCAAGCACGTAGATGTCAAAATGCTTAGAGCAAGGTCTAGAATGCAAAGAGAGAAGAGAAGGGAAGGAACACTCGCGTGCCTTAAAAGTAAGCACGAACCTCTCCTTTTATAGGGAGAAATCCGAAGAGTTTTGGAATAACTCGAACACGGAAAGAAATCTAGAAAATATTCTGGAAACAGGCAAAACGAACTGGGGAAAAGGCGCAGCAGGCACTATGACTCTTGGAAGAGGCGCAGCACCCGCTGCGTCATTTCCCGAGCAATTTCCTACTTTGAAAGAAATATTTCCACGTTTCTTTTATGGAATTGCGGTAGATTTCGAATTCTTTCTAAATAAAATACGGATATATTTTACCAAGAAAGATAAGTTTTGAAATATTAAAATATCCGGAATATTCTCGAGCGTTCAAACTCGGTTTTAAAAGACGGTTTATAGAAAATGAAGCGGTTTTTTACCCGGACTCCAAATAAACTCTAATGACTGTCAAAATGACTGTATCGGCACGTAGATGACGACCAAGGGGTAGACACAAGTATTTTGGCTATCACTTGACGATAAACTTATGAAGTGCCATAAATCGTTTCGCATACCAAACATGCGGCCCAATCATCACTGGGTGGTTGGCGGAAGGTGTAGAAGTGAGGTATCTACACATAGAATTCTTTATTATAAGTGGAATAGTTTAGCTTAGCTCCATTAAGCTTCTCACTAGAGAAAGCAACGGGATTCATGCCCTGAATAAGCACTGCTCCAATTCCCACCTCACTAGCATCACACTCTACCTCAAATAGCTGATCAAAGTCGGGTAGAGTTAGGATAGGTGCTTCACATAACTTCTTCTTGATAAGTTCAAAGGCTACTTGTGCTTGCTCAGTCCATTTGAACTCACCCTTCTTCATGCCTTCTGTTATAGGGACCATGATGGTGCTGCACCCTTCGATGAATCTCTTGTAAAAGAAAGCTAGGCCATGGAATCCCCTAACTTCAGTAATGTTCTTTGGAGTAGGTCAAGATTTTATTGCTACAATTTTGTCTTGATCCACAGATATGCCTTTAGCAGATATGACATACCCTAGGAACTTACATACCTCGGCCATGAAGGTCCATTTTTCCAATTTTCCAAACAGCTTGTGCTCTCTCAACTTCTAACATAACATTCTCAAATGGTTCAAGTGATCAGATTTTGTCCTGCTGTAGACTAAGATGACATCAAAGTAGACTACGATGAATTTACCCATGTAAGGCCTCAATACTTCAGTCATGAGCCTCATAAATGTGGTGGGGGCATTTGAAAGACCAAATGGCATAACCATCCATTCATACAGCCCATGCTTGGTTTTGAATGTTGTTTTCCATTCATCACCCTCCCTAATCCTCACTTGGTGGTAGCCCTGCCTGAGATCTATTTTTGAGAATAATCCGGCTCCACAAAGTTCATCTAGCATATCATTTAATCTTGGAATAGGAAACATGTACTTGACAGTAATGTTGTTAATAGCTCTACTGCCAATGAACATTCTCCAAGATCCATCCTTTTTGGGGATTAGAAGAGCAGGCACTGCACAAGGGCTCAAGAATTCCCTGACAAAACCCTTTGACATCAGCTCCTCTATCTACCTTTATAACTCTTGAGTGGACTTGGGGTCACTCTTGTAAGACGGTCTGTTAGGAAACATAGCACGTGGTAAGAGATCTATCTGATGCTCTATGCCTCTTAGAGGGGGTAATCCTGATGGCAGCTCCTCTGGGAATACATCTACATGCTCATTAAGCAACTCTTGCACTTCTGCTGGGATCTCAGTTGGTCTCTCTACTTGTTTGGATAGTAGGAAGAACACAAGTATTTCCTGTTGTACCTCTTTGAGCATTGCTGCCTCTGTGAGAAAAAAAACCTCATTAGGGTCATTAATACTTGAGTTACCATAGTCTTTGGTGTTAGAAGGTAAAGGTGTAAGGACTATCCTTTGATTCCCATGCTGAAGGTATGGCATCTTTGTTAAATTCATATGGCCTCCCTGGTAATAGGTTACATGCATCCATTGGCACTACATCACTGATTACTTCATCCTTATAGGTGCCTCCAATGGAGAAAGGCACCAGGCATTGTTGATCCACTCTCACTTCAGCACTCTTGTTGAGCCACCTGAGCTTATATGGGTTTGGATGGGGTGTGGTCTTCAAGCCAAGCTTGTCAATCATGGTAACAGAGGCTACGTTTGTACAACTTCCCCCATCTATTAACAAGTTACAGACCCTCCCTTGTATGGTAAACTTGCTCCTGAAGATTAGTGATCTCTGGTCTTTCTCTAGAGGTTGATGCTGAGAGGGCATAACTCTCCAGAGGACAAGGTTGTGACCAGTGCCTAGTGGTGCCACTATCAAGGAGGTGTCAGCTTCATCATCCTTCTCACTTATCTCCTCCTCTTGCTCATATTCAATGAGCCCTTCCTTCTCTCATTCCATAACCTCCACTGCAGTTAAAGTTTTTTTTGAAGGGCAGTCTCTTTTGAAATGGCCATAGCCCTGACATTGATAGCAATTCATTTTTTCCTCTGGGGGAGTGAGGGTGGTCTGCTGTACTATAGGGGCTTTACCCTTGTCCAAGGGGTTTCTATTGCTAACTGTAAGGATCCTAGGATTCTCTCCAATTCTTACCCCAGTGTAGGGTTTAGTTGCAGCAGTTTTGGTGTAAGATTTGGTTGTTTTTTTCCCCATATTTTCAACTCTAAGGGACATGTTAACCACATCATCAAAGGACCACAGAGGTTGCATTCTAACCTTGTTAGCAATATTGTAGTTTAGACCTTCCAAAAACCTAAAAATTCTTTGCTCAGGCTTTTCTGTAATGTCACACTGAGAGTAAGTTGCTCACACTCCCTTAAATATGACTCAACAGATTTCTCATTTTGTTTCAGTTTAGACAATTAAATGAACAGATCTTGAGTATAATCCTTAGCAACAAATTCATCCAACAATTTCTTTTTCAGTTTTGACCAAGACTTAATGGGTTCCTTGCCTTCCCTAGCCCTTAGACTCTTCATAGTCTCATACCACAGGGAAGCATATCCTTTTAGCTTCGGAATAGCTACTTTGAAAGCTTTAGCATCATTGTATCCTTTATACTCAAAGATTCTTTCTATGTCCCTAAGCCGTTCTAGTAAGTCATCAGGGTTTAAGCTACCAGAAAACTTAGGAATGTCTACCTTGAGGTGTTTATCAGTGAGCTTGTGGACTGAAGCTCTGCTCCTGGTGGATTCAACTGAATCAGAATGCTCTTCCTCTTCTGATGGTCTACCTCTGCCTCCTGGTGGTACATGGCCTCTTAGTGGTGCATGGCCTCTCCCATGACCTCTGCCTCTTTCTCCACCAATAAGTTGATTCCCTATTATTTCATCTAATGCTCTGGTTAGGGTGGTAACAACCCCAGCCAGATCCTCCATCCTTGATTCCATTCCTGCTAATCTCTCTTCACTCATTGGGCTTTTTTGAACACACACAAGGATAGAAGCCTGACCTTAAGACTATCAAGACTAGCACAGATAGACTTAAAACTCAGTGAATCCTAAGCTCAACTCACTCACTAAGACTAGGACAAGTGAATAACTTAAACTTAGGCCAACAAACTAAGACTAGCACAAGTGTTTTTAGGGTTTGAGCTAACCAAGCTTGGCACAGGTTAACAAGTAATGGAGTAAATACTCCAGGTTTTCATTCATTAATATTATGAGTATTCCATAGTGCAAAAGGCTATTTATATAGAGCATTACAAGGAGATCTCTACCACTGAATTAAAGTTAAATCTAAGGGCTTGAAATAGCCTACAATGACAACAAAACAAATGCACAAAAGTCTCCTAATGAGACGAGCTGAAACAAGCTGCAAGTCTTTAGAAAAGTTGCTGCAAAAGTAACATTGTCTCTTTCCTGAAATGACAATGTTGTTTAGAACTTGTAACTGCTTGGTCTGGCTGTTTGTTGCTGATCCTAGGCCCTTAAGAGGGACTACTATGACCTTCTCGAGGACCTTATTAATGCTAAGACTGATCACACAAAAAGAAGATGCCTTTTGATGGATTAATTGGCCTTTGTGCCTGATTGGCTTCTTGTTATGACCTTTGAACTTGTAGATTGTTTTAGGTGGACTTTTAGGAACATTTAGGAAAACTTCTCAAGCTCTTTTAGCTAGCTAAGGACCTCAGCTGGATGGAAATAGGAGTTAGAGCCCTTGCTTGGATAGTTGCCTTAGGATATCTGGCCTGGAACCATGCTCCGCCTGAACTGCTTCTTCCTGGACTGGCTGAATTGTCATTGATCTTGTGGTTCTGGATGGTGGTGCTTGTGTTGGTGTCTTGACATGGTCCTGTGAATATTCCGAGTGTCCTCGTGGTGCTGGGCCCCTACTTCACAATTAAGTCGACTTAATCAGTTAATCACAGTTAAATGTCACAATTAACATCATAGACCGATTACATCAATTAATCTAATCACCCAATTAATACGATCCAAGGCTCTCCTACATCCTAGCAAAGAAAATTAGCTACTCATGATTAAACTATTAATAATAAAAATAACATTGATAGCGATGATTATAGAATTTATAGTAAAAATATGATAAGAACAATCAAACATAAAACAAGAAAAATAAAGAGAGAAGAGAGTGAAAAGGCAAGAAGGATTAAAGATGAATAAAGAATTAAAGATTAATTAAGTTACCGGCAATTCAAAGAGTAATAGAGAAGAATGATTAAAACAGTTGCTAGATCCAAAGTTTAGAGCGAAAATAAACATAATAGAAGTTTTTAGCACTAAAATTGATAACCTAATGTTCTTGTAAAAGTAGCTTAAATAGTAAGTTTAAAACTCAGTACAATCGAATGCTAATTGGGCTTCTAAAGCCACGACTAAACTGGCGGAATCAAGCATTAGTTGTTCGACTACAAGGTTCAGTCGATCGACTAAACAAAACTGTCAAGAAGAAATTTAGTCGATCAGACGATCGACTAAATGTCGCGCAACGCGTGTCCTGCAACACGCACTGAACTTCAAACGGCCGCCATTTCTTCGTTACTTGGGAAAATCAAGCGTTCTTGGTGGCGTTGGAAAGCTAAGAGGATAAGCTTTCATCTACAATTAAAATCACTTGATTATCATTTGTAGATCTTGAGATATGGCTTTTCAAAGTTGACTCTAGTGATGTGAGGCTCTTAAAATCCCTCCAAATTCACTTTGTTGATAGGATTTGGCTTGCATTTGCACCTTTTAGGTTAATAACCTATAAAATCCACAAATACGAGGAACAATAACAACTAAACGTTACATAGTAAGCATAGAAATACGTGCCAAACATTTGGATAAACGCATACAAAAGATACGCATCAAACTTTCCCAACCAAACCCGAGCAAGAGTTACCTGTCCACACCTGTTTAGACTTTCGACTCATGAAAGTAGGGAGACGGAATGAGGAAAGAGACAGGGTGTTGGTGATGAATCTAGAAAGGTCGCACCCGCCTCATATACAGTACAGTATAATATATCATCTCATATATATTTGGTGTTTTCATCATCATACCCAATTAATCCTATTCCCTGGATACACTACCTGATAATAATAATAATAATAATAATAATAATAATAATAGAGAAAAGAATGGCGCAAAACCCCCAATTGTTTCCTAATGGCATGCCTGTACCTTTCTATGCCGAATTGTTCGTTTTGGCGAGAGACGGCGTTGAATTCGAGGTCGACAAAATCCCTGGGTTGATTTCTTTTCTCTTTTCTCTTTTCTTTACTTTCCTTTTCCCTTTCATCTTCTTCCTATCATTTTTCATATTCAATGGAATCAGAGGTGCTATATGTAGATAGTTATTACAATTCTTCAAAATATGATTTTAGGTTATGTTGTAAAGGTAGAACAAAGGCTTGAAATAACTGTTTGAATATTAAGGAATCGCTCATAGAGTCCGCATAAACAAAATGAGTGTTTTAGGTCACCTCTAATCTCAAGGCAATAGAGTAAGGCAATAGATTTAGGAAACAAAATAATGGGATTCTTTGGTTACACTCTGTTTACTTGTTTTGCAGGAGTGGAAAAGCTAAAGCAAAGGGGACAATTTACTTGTCAAATATACGCATGGTGTTCGTCGCAGCTAAGCCTGTTGGACATTTCTTTGCCTTTGATATGCCCCTCGTATGCCCCATTTTTCACTTTATTATCTTCACTCATTTTGCGTTTGTTACACTTTATTATGGGATTCTATGTTTTTGTTGCTAGTCATTCCAGTGTATGGCCCTTCTGATTTCTGTCCTCGAGTTTCATTTCATGTGCTCACATCTCAATATGCTCTTTCTGGGGTATAATGGCTACCACTTGTTGGTGGCCAGTAAAATTTCAACCACCAGTTTTATACAGATATGCTTGGGTTAGAAAATGCTGGGAAAAGTAGGGACCATTCGTAAAGAGGAAAAATGCAACAGAATAAATTTAGAATGGTTCTGCGGTTCTGCCTGAGCCTGTATCATGGCATTACTTATATATAAAATAGGCTCACAAGTATATGTCTAAAGGGAGAATTCGACTCATAACAACTTTCACTCACCAATTCACCAATCACTAAGAACTTATGAAGAAACCGTTTCAGCTGGAGAGGTTTCATCAACATACCTCTCTCTGACTTGCATCTTCAAACATATGCCATTAGATCTGTCTCTGGTGTAAACATATCATCTTGAAACGTACATAACTACATATAACCATATATTGACTAACCTAAAGGCATGCTACTAAAATGTATGCTAATTTCATACTCTGTCGATATGATTCTTCTCTTTTTAGCTATTTGTTGTAAGATTAGTTTGGAAGTCTTACAAGTTCTCAGAAAGATAATGAACATTTATCAGATAGAGCATCTTAATCATCTATAAATATTTATAATTCCCCAACTACAGTCTTCCTCACTTTGATTCTTTGGAAAAAACAGTGTTTTCCTTTTTCGGTTCATTCACCAGAAATTCACGATTTCCTTATTTGGCAAAATCAAACCTAAAAAAAGACCCATATACCGCCAACTATTTATTAGCCCCCGTGATACTCTAATACACTATCCCAACCTATTTCCACCCATTATCTATCACCACCATGACTGCCCTCCAGGCCTTCACCTTCCATGGTCGCCACACCACCATCATGCACCTCAAGTGGATCACCCATTACCACCGAGACCACTCTGATCACCACCACAACCAGCACTGTCTACTACACACCCCAGACACCACCATGTTGACCACCCATCAGATCCTCCACCCTCCATGTTGACCACCACCACACATTAAATCCGACACCAAACCACCCGAAAAACCTCCCCAACCTTTGAAACCCATTCCCCATCCACTAAACACTTTCCCCCACCCACAAAAACCCTAGATCACCGATGGTCATGGGGTTGTTGACGCCGGCTTTGGTTGGGCGTTTTGTCGGCGGTGGTGAAGGCATGGTGGTGGCTAGTTCCGTAGAATGTTATGGTAGGTGTGGTACTTGTGGTGGTGACTGCAGGTTGCTCAGGTTGGCTGTGTAAAAGGTCTGAAATAAACGTATTAGTATATGGCTTATCATTTTGATTGTATAATGTTTTCAGATGTTACTACCTAGCTGAGCTCTATCTTCTTTTATTGTGGTTAATACTTAATACGTCTTACAATAGTTACGAATGCCGGTGTAGTACCGTTAGAAAACCGTGTCTTTTGTGGATTCTAAAGATTACATATAGTCGATTGACTGCTATTGTGGTAGTGATTATCTTGTGTCTGAGTAGGGGACTATTGCTAAGTTTCTTCTTGTCTGTCTGTCTGTATCTCTGTACCTTTTTTTCAATTTAACTATTTTGTATGTCGATTGTCGAGTAGTCTTTTTAGCTGTCATACCAATCTTGATTCCACCTCTGTGCAGTTACATGTCCATGGTGAGAAGTTTAATCAGCCAATATTTCATTGCAATAATATCTCAGGATTTGTCGAGCCGGTGAGTTAACTTGAGTGCTACTCATTATTATTTTCAGTATTAGACACTGTCTTTCTCGTTTTCACACTTCCTAAGTTCCTATTCTCTGGTTCTGGGTATGGAGTAAAGCAAATTGGTTCACTAAATAATTCTGCTTCTTTCTATTATGAAGTATAAGTCATTTGATGAAATTCTCAACCCAATATTCATGGGTCACTTTTGGAAACAACCTGAGGTTGTGTACATTTGACACCCTTACCCCACCATTTGCGAGTCCCCTTTAGATATTGAGGTAATGCTGTTGTAAACTCTCTCTTGCTCCAGTAACTATTGAAACTTCTGGATGCAGGTTGTTCCTGAAACCGAGAATAGGGCTCTACACTCGACCCATGCGTTTAAGATCTTGTTCAAGGATGGTGGTTGTGGTACCTTTGTACCTTTGTTCTTCAATTTAATGAATTCGGTAAGGCAATATAATCAACAGGTTGCTCCCTCTTCAGAGCCTCGTGTTGATCCATTGCGTGCTGCCCAAACCCCTGTGGACGACATGATGAGACACGCGTAAGTATATCATGCAAATTTCCTTTATGATTAATATTCCCTTCATCTCACGTCAAACATCGTGTATATGGTCTTCAAGAAGGCAATTTTAACCATAAATTTTCACATTTTAACACCAGTTCCGTTTCCTGAGATTATAATTTGTGAAAGATTCTCTCGTAAGTGTTAAATATTCTATAAATGGTAAATTCTTATTTAAAACGGTTATATCCGTCTTAAGCTTTTTGGGTCATATATGCCCATGTGGGATGAATATGCATCGGGAAAAGTAAAATATTTGTCCTATATGGTCATGTGAGATGATATTTAACCCGTTATAATATTAAGACAGATATATATGTCTTAAGGAATACTAGCTGTTCGTAAAAATAGAGTCGAAGGTCTGAAATTTTGACGTGAAAAAGACAACTGGAAAAAGTTTGATGTGGGAATGCGTATAATATTGAGTGGTGTATGTCATTGAAAATGTTGCATCTTGAATTATCCAGGTATGTTGATCCAAATGACCCGACAAAGATCTTCCTACAGCAGCCAACACCTGAGTCGAATCTGAGGCGACGTACTTACCACTCCCAGCCTGGGGGCAATGCCATCTAGGTCAAACTTAGTCACGCTGAAGTATACGGGAATTACGCGCTGTGATGTTGTGTTTATGTTAATACAGTTGCTTTTCTAACTTGGGTCATACCAAAATATATGGGAATTGCTCGATAATGTTGTCTTTGTCTTAATATGGGAATTGCTCAATAATGTTGTGTTTGTCTTAATACCCGGCATCACTTTTTTCGTTTTTCTTCGGGTCCTGACCTGGGCTTGGCTTCTCGATTTGAGGTCCGAGCTTTGTTACTTGTAGCCTTTGTATATGCTTGCTTAACTTATATATTTCCTCAAATGTTCATTTTGAATAACTAGTTGTTGTACCGCGCGTTTCTCGTACAGTACCCCAAGATATTGAGTAATGTTTAGATTCATTGACGGAGTTAGGATCTTTCTAGCAATTCCTCGGAGTCAAAAGTTCTTAGATTTTTCAATTCATTGACGATACTAGAGAAGCGAGTGTTCATGCTATCAAGCGTTTCATTTTGCTCCATAGAGAACAATTCGTATTTTCGCATTAGCAATGCGATACGTTGCTTTTTTACAACAGTAGTCCCCTCATAGGCTAACTCTAGACCGTCCCATATTTCCTTGGTAGATGAATTAGATGAGAATCGATCAAACTTGGTAGCAATTATGCCGTTTTGCAACAGACTAATAGCTTTTGAGTTTTTCTCAGTTTTTTTATAATCCGCCTCAACATAGTCTTCTTCCTTATTTTCGGTGGAAGTGCCAGTAATAGATCCAAGCATGATCTTATTCGAACCATTCTTAATGATTAGCCAGCATTCCCATGTACCCCTAATGTAATGGGTCATCATATTTTTCCATAAATTATAGTTCTTCCCATTGAATACGGGACACTTTAGGTATTTGTAATTCATTGAAATAAAATTAAATGCAGCGGAGGGTAGATAAACAAAAAAAAGATAAAAGGATCAGACTCTTTGTTGTAACTTGTAAGGCAATCAAGAGCACGAAGCTCTGATACCAGTTGTAGAGTATATTGATCGAATACGAAAGAGAAGGGAGGGTGTATTGAGTATTAAAAACTAGCCTCACTTTTTCGATTTATATGATATATAATTAATTACTTGATTTTATTAAGTAAAACCAACCAATTAATTAATCAATGAATTACTAGTTTAGATCCCGCGCAATGCGCGGTATTTACAAATTTTTATTTTTTTGTGTATTGCTTATAAATTAAGTTACACATCATTAGTTTTCAATTTCACTTCCATGTAATTTGTTTTGAGAAAAAAAAATCGATATGCAAAAGTAATAAGAACAATTGAGTAATGTCGGGAATAATTAAGCTAATGATAACAACAATTATAATTTTTGTATACCGAGTAATATGCATCAAATTATCCTTCAGTAACATCATCAAACGAAAGATTTAGCAATTTATAACTTATATGTTTATAGAAAAAATATTTTATCTTGATAAAAATGTTATAGTTTCGAGTTTGCTTTAAAAATATAGTTTTACGAAGATATTATATGTTATTGAAATGACAAAAGTTTAATTAAGTAAAATCTAATATCAATTGTTGCGTTTTTAGAGGAGTGTATTTTGAAAAGAAAACATTTTAATTTTCTTATTATCTTAGTATATAAAGGATTCATTTACCATTAATATGCTTATGATTTGAATTTATTAAATGTTAAGGCAATAATTCGGCCTACTTTATATTCCAAAATATGTACTTAAGATATTGCATTTTTAAAATAAATAACATATTTGTCTATAAAATCCTATAAAGATTATTTCTATTTTTAATATTCATGAATTTCCAACACAAGTATTGTTAGGCTAAAAGTTTAGCCCAATAAAGTAATAAAATAAGGATAATAAAGTGAGGCTCATTTATAGCAAGTTTCATTTAGGCGGGAAAAATTTTGAGAGCTCTTAATCTTTTAGTATAAGGGGGATGCGAGTAACGAAATAACGAAATAAAGAGGGACACAAAAGATTTTTGAAGTGGTTCACTTTCACAAATCGAAACCTCCGTCCACTATTCTCGATTAATAATTCTTAGTACCTCTCTACGGGTTAAAAAAATTATCAACTCACTCGTATAATCAACTATGATTATAACTCAGATTGAGTATCGTTAAATACTCTATACTATCTTATGTTAATAAGAAAGTACAATATAACTCACAAAGATTCTCGTTAAAAAATAAGTAAGATTATGTGATGTACTATTATCTAATAAAGTATATCACTTGACTGATTGACAAAGATTGATGCTTGACTTTTTTCAAAACAAACAATAAATATAATAAATATTTTGCTCAAAGTTTGTTTAAAATCAATTTGTAAAATTCTCTCAAAATGTGCATAAAAGACTTTTCGAATGTTTGAGATCAATGGAGTATTTATAGTAGAAGCATGAAGAGGTAAACTCTAAACCCTAACTTTTTCTTTAAGAAAGATATTTATTTTCTATCTCAAAATATATTTTTTTTAACAGAAGTAAATAGATAGAACTTGTAACAACCCGAAAAGTACCCAATTTTTCTAGTAAAAATATTTACTAACACTTTTCAGCAGACTTAAGTTTTTAAAATAGAATTTATTGTTTCGAGTCGTATTTTGAAATTCCGAGTTCGTATTTGGAAGTTCTGAGAGATTTCATGAAAATCCCGTTTTTAGTCATCTTTGACTTTTCTTGACTTTTAAGTCGTCTTTGACTTTTTCTTGACTTTTCAAAGTCGTCATTGACTTTTCTTGACTTTTAAGTCGTCATAAA
>JAIUZE010074875.1:0-12665 GCA_022085475.1 Heliosperma pusillum
ATGAAAATTTAATATAATTATTTTAATTTATTTGGAATTACAGAATAGACTTTTACGGTTTTAACCCGAACGTCATTTAACTATTCCCGAGTCATTGTAAATCCCGAAACAAACCCGAAACCCGACGTTGGCATGAGCCACACGCCCATGTCACCGTTTTCCACTCACTTTAGATATTTTGAATTAATATGATTAAACTAATAATAATATCTAAGATATTTATTACTTTATCGATCCGTCTACGAAAATTACGCAAAACCGTT
Organism: Heliosperma pusillum; assembly: GCA_022085475.1. NCBI lineage: Eukaryota > Viridiplantae > Streptophyta > Magnoliopsida > Caryophyllales > Caryophyllaceae > Heliosperma > Heliosperma pusillum. Next base: position 264 of record JAIUZE010074875.1, read on the forward strand.
TACAAAACAGACCCGACAAGCACCATATCACACGGCTCTCCTTCCTCTCATAGGGCTTGATATTTTCATTTATTTTCATTAATATAACATAATATCTAGATATTTGATTTAATTAACTTAATATCTAATTAATTATCTTATTATAATAATCAAACCCGAGTCATTTCCGTAACAACAATTTCAAAACCCGACTCATTATTTCTTCTATAACTACACGGCTCACTCACCCACTTTACTCACTAACAACCTTTTCATTTTACAAAAATCAACTTAAGATCTAATTAACACTTTCTTTAATCGTTCTTCATCGTTCTTGAGCGTTCTTCGTCGTTCTTCATCGTTCTTGAGCAAAATCATCATAAAACCTTCATTTCTTAATTAAATCCGTCCTAACTTAATTTTCTAGAATCTCCTCTTTTCGCTCTCCACTTCAAGTACGGTTTATTTTCAATTCCGACAAAATCGTTTTCAACATTTAATTATGAAAATCAAGTTTAAATTCTAATAATGTTTTTCTTGTCATTTCTTATAGGGGAAGATTTTGAAGACGAGTTTGGAGACTCGTATATTTTGGGTGAAGATTAGTAGACGGGTTTCTTATTTTATACTTCTTATTTTGGGGCTAATTGATCTTGCTAGCTAAGGTAACGATTCCGAGTTACTCGACAAATAAATTACATTCCTTAGTATTTTGTTTTTGTTCATGTTATTATGATTTAAGGATTTTTTAGTAGTAACATAATAAGTAGTATGATTTATATGTTGTATGGAATTTTTAATATGTTAGTGTTCTTGACATATTTGGATGATTTATTTATAACCATGATTTTTGTATGAATGATGGTTGATTTGGTTGTTAAAAATGGATGTTGTTAATTAAAATCATGTTAGAATTAATTTGGAGTGGGGGTGGTCTTGGCCGTGTAAAGTGGCCGGGTGTGGTGGCTGAGAACCGGCCGGTTCAGGCCCGGTTCAGCCTGGTCCAGACCGGTCCAGCCCGGTTTGGGTTGGTCCGGGTTTTGGTCTTTGGGTTTGGGTCGATACTAGATTGTTTTGTTGTGGTTTTGACGGGTTTTAAATATGTTAAAGCATGCGGGAAATATTAAGAAACGAGTTTAAAAGTGTCGTCTCAAAACAGGCCCAAACCAGGCCCGTGGGCCCAGTCCAGGCCCGTGTCAAGTCGGCCCAAATCAGCCCATGAGTTCTCTTCCTTGGTCTTGTGACGGTTTTTGAGTTATTGCCATTTTATCGTGTTTTGTAATATTTAGCAAGTGGGAAATGTTAATAAGTAAAATATTTAATTAAAAAGGTTTTTTCATAAAATTATTATTTCTCACATGTTAGAAATTATAATACGAGATTATAGTTTAATTTGATATCCTTTAAGTCAAGCGGGTTTTGGTATGATATAATAATTCACATGTTAGAAGTTTTAATAAAATAACATGTAATGAATATGTTGATTTTATGTCTAAGTGTGAATTGGTAAAGACTCTGTTTCTAGCCGGTTTGACCAAACGGGTTTGGTCAAACTAAGATCTAGTCAGCCCCGTTTTGACTGATTACCCGTCGCGGGACTCGGGTCGGGGATTTGTCTTCAGGTAAGGTTTTATTTAATGAATGAATGAATGAGCCTTAGTAGATATGAGGCGATATGATATTTGAATGTGATTTGTATGCAATTAGTCACATGATAGGAAGTTTTCCCGTGACTGTTTGATTATATGGTTGGTGTCGTGTTGACTAAGTACCCATAGAGAATTATGAGTATATGGCGTCTTGACCATTCTAATTCTAAATGAGTATCTCGTACCATGACATCGATAGGCCTTACTATCTTTAACGAGTATATAGTTCACTGCTTGATAGCTTTTGTGTCACTGGCTTGGGCCTTTTGATACCAAGCCGGGGGCATGGCTGCCTAATTGCTTCCACTTTGGGAATGGAGCCAGCTTAAGTACTAGCCATCTCTGCTTAGGGGGTCGCCTAGCAGAGTTTCTCATGTACGGTTATGTAATGAGACAGGGAATGGGTTAGCTGTTGTCGCTAGGTCTGATCAGTCTAGGGCTAGGAGGTTTTCCTACCTTGTGGTATAGACTCGAGTTACAGATGACTATGGGCCGTGCTAGGAACTTATGCCTGTTTGTAGACGTATTGGTCTTTCATGTTTGTATGATTCTATGAATGTAATCTTAGAAGGTGAGATGCAAGCCGGCTAAGATTGATAGAGTTTGGATTCCCGATTGTTAACTGATTCACATGATTACGTGTTGATTAGGGTTTGAGTGTATCAGGGCCATGTTACAGGGTAACCGCTAAGCCAGCATACCAGCTTCCCTACCTCGGGTTATAGTTTATTATCGGTTTCACATGATAGCGTTCATATGCTAGGTTATATGTTAGTTATTTGTTTCATAACATGAAAAGCATATCGTATATGTTAAGGTTTTGTATTTTCCATATACATTGCTTTTATGTTATTCATGTTTAATTAAACTCGACATTTCGTGGCTGGGAGAACTCGGAGTTACTCCCCACTGACTGTGGCTTCCGTGTTTATATTTAATGCGGTTGCAGGTTGTGATGCATACATTGGGTACATTGACGAGCTAGCGAGCGAAGTATTTACCTTGGACCTATATTCGGTTCTTAGATTGTATATTATTATACACTCTTTTATTTCCGTATTTATACGGGAGATATGTCTCCCGTCTTGTATAATTCTTATGTATAATTTTATTTCCTTTTCATTATGAACCTTTGTATTTAAGACACCTTTATTATGTATTCTCATATTTTATTCAGTTAAATTATTTTATTTCTTTCCGCAAATTTGAGGGTGTCACAACTATGTTTCAAAGTGGGTAGAAGCAATTGCCACCCCCACCAATGATGCTAGAGCTGTGATACGACTATTTAAGAAGATCATCTTTCCGCGTTTTGGTGTACCCAGAGCCGTGATAAGTGATCGAGGAACTCATTTCGGAGAAAAGAAGTTAGACACTCTGCTTGCCAAGTATGGTGTGTATCACAGACGAGGTTTAGCCTACCACCCCCAGACCAGCGGTCAAGTAGAAGTTTCGAACAGAGAGCTAAAAACAATTCTTCAAAAAGTTGTCTCGAAATCTAGAACTGATTGGAGTAATAAGCTCGATGACACCTTATGGGCTTATCGCACAGCTTTCAAAACCCCGATTGGAACATCTCCCTATCGGTTGGTTTATGGAAAGGCTTGTCATCTCCCCGTTGAGTTAGAGTACAAAGCTCACTGGCCTATCAAAGAACTCAACTTAGACACTAAGCTTAGCGCCGATAGACGACTTTTGCAACTCAATGAGCTAGAAGAATTTCGTTTGCAAGCTTACGAGAATTCTAGGATTTATAAAGAGAAAACGAAGCGTTGGCACGACAAGAGGATAATCAGAAAAGAATTCAATGTCGGTGACCAAGTACTTCTCTTCAACTCCCGTTTGAAAATTTTTCCGGGAAAACTTCGATCAAGATGGTCTGGACCATTCACTGTCACATATGTAAGCAAATACGATTATGTGGAAATAATGACTAGTAATGGTGAAAAATTCAAGGTCAATGGACACCGATTGAAACTCTACTACAACAATTCCATGATCGGATGCTTAGATATTGTCTATCTAGAGCGTCAATCCCCAACCAGATGATTTCATAGGAGTATTCGTCGAGCGAGACGTTAAACCAGCGCTTCTTGGGAGGCAACCCGTGTTTCCTTTCTTTTTGCATTTTATTTTTGCTTTCCCTTTTTCGTTGTTTTGTTAGATTTCCTTTGCAGATGAAAGAGTTTTTGAAGAATCTATGAAGACCTTCCTTGTCAAGTCCAAAAGACTAGCTTGAGGGAGTCCGCGCTGACTAGTAAGCTTCACTCTCCTTTCATCATTTTCCCTTTTTACCCTTCTTCCCATTGAGCATCTCGTTGCATATTTAGTCTTTGTGCTCACATTGAGGACAATATGATTTTTAGCTTGGGGGAGGGATTACATTTTCCCATTTTGCATCTTAGTTGTTTATACTTTTCAAATTTTTGAATAAGAGAAAAATCTAAAATTTTGAACATAATTGAATGTTTTTCGTGCTTTGCTTACTTGTTTACTATGCTATCTTGTTACATTTCCCAAACTTAGAGCTTTCAAAAGATAATGATTCAATATTCATTGAATTGTGCATACATGGGGAAGTCTTGTACACAGTAGGCATGGAATGAATCTATAGATGAGTACGCTTGATCTTGACACTTGGCAAGTTACATATATTGTAAGGTAGAACCTCCTTAGGCTGGTACATCTATACCCAGTCTCATCTAGGTGTGTGTAGTTCTCCTTGTGATATATGTCATGTCAAAACGCATAAGTAGGTTCTCATTTCATTCCTATAAGCATTGCATTCATGATTCACTAAGATTTGAAGCCTTTTTCACTTTGAATTACCCCTCAAAATTAGCCCCTTCATACAAATGTTTCACAAAATAATAGCTCCATATAAAAACTGCCTACCTTTTGAGCTAGTAGCTAGACTATGGTGTATGGGTGCTCTTTTGAGAAGATTTTGTTCCTTGATGTCAAAGTGAATATGGGAGAACGAAAATGTTCAAAAAGTGATGTTATGTTCAGAAAAAGAAAAAAAAAACAAAAAAAATCGAAAAAAAAAGAAAAAGAAATAAAAGAAGTTGTGAGCATCTCCTCAAAATGTCAATTCAATGTTTAGAAGGAGTTCACTCTTGTGTTTCGTGTGTAATAAGCCAATTTGTTCCTTCTGGCTTCGTTTTTTGTCTTTTGGGAATTAATCGAAAGTTTGGATTGAGTATTCATTTATCATTGGTTAGTTGCTAGCTCATTCTAACCTTCACATGACCATAACTGTTTACCCACCGTTCACCCATTTCCCAAAACCTTCTTATTTTTTCGGCTTCTTTTCTGTGTGCATTGTGATCTTTGACTTGTGTTTTGAATTGTTTACCATATTAGACTGCGGACACATTTTCATAAGTCGTAGATAGGTGAGTGTCTCAAAAACATTTACACATAAAGAAATCACCTTTTACATACAACGAGTGTTCGAGTGTGCCGTGAGAGTCCATTTGTCAAAAGATCATGCAAGAGCCAAAAATTCCGTAATGAAATTCTTTGTGCTGCGCCGTTATGTAAATCTCAGCCATGTTTATGTATCATTCTTGCCCACGTTGTTTTTGGGTTATGATTCATTATGTTTCCAAAGTTTTACGTTGAGATTTGTTTTTTGATGGTGTAGTAGCCAATGCTTGCAACCCTTGTCCTGGTATTGTTTGTTATGTTTGCTTGAGGACAAGCAAAGGTTTAGCTTGGGGGAGTTTGATAAGTGAATATTTGTATGATTTTAACCCCCATTTTAGCTCGGTTTTGTATGTCATTTGTGCTTTGTTAAGCCATTTTATGAGCTAATATCGGCTTCTAGGCGAATTCCTATGTTCTAACCTGTTTTGTAGGGAAAGTGACGTTTCTACGCCCTTTTTCTATATTCCCGAGCATTTGCCTAGAACCCGACGATTTGAAGAAGCAAGCTTGTCCAAGACAAAGGCATTTCAAGAAGGTTCACTGATTCAAAAGAAAGAAGAAGCAAAGACGATTTCGCAGTTGTCATAAGATCGATCAGTTAGGCGAGGAAATCATCATTTTACATCAAACCCTATCAACAAACCCGACTTAAGAGGTCAAGGGGGATAATGAAAGTCAAGTCATATGCAAAGGGAGATGAAACGAAAGTCAAAGCTTCTAAAATACAACTTACCCGATCGAGTAAGTGGTGTACCCGATCGGGTATGTCTGCTGATCCGAGCTTTTGCTTCGACTTCCTCCTTTTTGTCCTATGTGATGAATGCGTGACCCCTTCCCCACGAAACCCTACTTCTATAAAAGGATGCCTCAGCCACCACATATCAAGATGTACCTCTCCACACTTCACACTTCTCTTCTTACACTTCTCTTTAGAATAGAAACCCTAGATTAGGAGGAGAGAAACCTAGCCTCTCTTCTCTTGTTTAGATCATTTTCTTCTTCCTTTTTGTCCTTAGTTTCTTAGTTTATTTCTGTCTTTTCTACATCAAATCCTTAGCCTAGATCAATAAGAATTTCATCTTTGTAATCTACTTTGTGTGGTTCAAGCGTTGTAATTCGTGGATCGGCTATTCTATGCAAGGAATTTCTATTACGGTTGTTTGTAATTCATCATTATCGTTGTTGATCATCATCTAGGTATTCCTATTTTATCTTTTGTTTTAAGTTTTCATGTTTCTTATTTGATTGTTATTTCCTTTACATGTTATTGTAGATTCAATTTCAATATCGTTGTAATCGTTTCACTTCATTAGATCGTCAATTTAGCGTCGTTATTATCGCCACTTAAAGAGTCTTAAAATATTGTCAAAACCAAATAAACATGTCTATCCTAGTTTTTATTATTAACATCATCTTAGATTTAAACATCGCCATGAGTGAGTAGTCGTTTTTCTAGGGTGTAGGGTAGCCATGTAGGTTGATTAAAAGATGATAATTGGATAAAAGAAATTGTGCTTTAAAAACAGTGTGTCTATGCATGTTTGGACTATAACGATAGTTAACGATTCCTGATCAAAATCATTGACTAAAATGGAATTCTTTTCCATGGTAGAAATACTTGAATTGAATAGACAAAGCATGACATGGTAGATTAGACCTAGTAAATTGCCTAAAAGCCTGTTAGACCATCTGATCTATGATTGTAATGAACACATCATTCTTACGAACTCACAATGAATTATTTGCATGTTCTAAATCCAATTTCATCAATATGTTAACCTACATGTGTGAACCTACTTCCCTAGATTCTTTTTATCATTGTTAATTCATCATCTGCTTTATTGTTTTCGTTTTGATTTGCTTTTATTTTGTCTTCATTTATGCTTTTTATTAGTTTAGAAATCAAAACCCCAAAACCCAGATACTCGTTAGATAAGACCCAATTGCAAGACATTTCACATTTTATAGGAAACACCATCTCCCTGAGGATCGACCCCTACTTCCCTAATTACATTAATTTGTTATTAGCCTAGTCTGGGTAATTATCTTTGACCAGGGCTTGCGACAGGCCCGATCACGTTTCAGGAAGAAATTGGAAATCCCGAGCATGAAGAAACCAACTTTGGTTGGTGTGCAAATAAATAAATGAAGTCTAGGGAAGCCCAAGATTTGTAGGCTCACAAAATCAACATAGGATGCTCAACTTTGGATGCTAAGTATTCTAAATGGTGTTTTTAACCGGAGATTAAAGACGCATTAAGACAAAGCTTTGGATTCCTCGTGCATTTAATTAAGGCCTTTAAGACAATTAACTCGGATACCCATGGCCCTGATCGGGGCTACCCTTCCCCAATCGGGGTTTGCTCCCTCTAAGTTCTTTACGTTATGCTCCTATTTTATTATAAATAGGAGCCTTAATCCGTCATTAGGGGATAATCTTGGACAACATTCTACACTCTAAAACCACTCTTTTACATAATATTATTAGTCATTAGATTAGGTTTAGAATAGTTTAGTTTCCATTAGTTGTTACAAATAATTCCTTTAAGTATTTCAATTTATATTAGAAGTTCATTTGCAAGTTGTTTGGTTCCATTGCATTCTTCAATTCCAAGTTTTATTTCCTTTGTTGAGGTAATTCTATTTCTTGTATTGTTTTGTTATTTCCTTTGTCATTTTCATTAATAGTTAGTTATCATGTTTACTTTATCATTTGTTATTAGATTAGTTATCATTATGCAAGAGTAGCTAGTTTCTTTGTCTAGGGAATTAGGGAAGCCATGCATAAATAATATTTGCAATTGTTGAAATGAGATGTTATGATATCAAATACTCCCTCCAATTTTACATGTTCTTCCCTTTTCTTTTGGACACAAGGATTAAGGAAATCATTTTGGACCACACAAAACACACTACCCCACATTCAATTAAATTTGGACCACACAACTACTCACAAATAAGGAAAGAGGGAACATCACCACACTTAGCTAAAAATGGAAAGAGGGAAGAAGATGAAAAATTGGAGGGAGTAGTTGTTTCTATCACATGCTTGCGTAGTATTATTAGTCTTTGATTATTGATCACAATCCTTGATTAAATTCGTTAATTCTTTCTATAAGTCGAGAGACACGGAATTGAATTAGACTAAGCATGTGTTAGTAGATCGACCTAGCCAAAGCGAGAGTTTGTTAGGACCCGATCTATGGTTGACACTAATATCGAGAGGTGGGTGTCTTTAGCCTAAACAATTATCGTTATTATCAATTTCCGAGTCTGACTTGAGCATTTACATAATTTGTATGTGTGACCCGACCTCCTTAGACTCTTCCTTTATTATTATTGTTGTTTCATAAACCCAACCAAACCAATCGATAACCGGTTTTGATAGAATTCACCCCATAACAACTTTTATAGCAACTCCCGTCTTCTTGTGTTCGACCCTATTACTACATTCATTTGTGTCTAGGGTATTTATCTTTGATTAGGTGTGCGATAGCCTATCAAATTTTGGCGCCGTTGCCGGGGAGCACGGTTTTGTTTGCTATTAGTTGTTGAGTTTTATCTTGTTTTCTTTTGTCTCGAGGAACACTTGTTCCTTGAGACAATTCTCACGGTTTCCTTGTAGTTTTAGTTCCTTTTTCAGGTATTGAAATTATCTAATTTTGGCCTTACAAAATGAATACCTATGGATTCCGTTACCCACAACACAAGGATAAGCCTTTTCATGACTATCCTAATCGGTTTTATAACTATGGTGATCATCTCATGTCCCTCGGACAAGTCATTGATTGAGATTACATGGGTCAAGTTCTACTTGATAGCATTGATTTTGAGACAAGAAAATTGGCTCTTAACATGAGTTGTGGTAATGTCTACTACAAGAGAGGGGAGGAGCTTTGGAATTTCTTGAATTTCATGGCCTCCCAATGTCAAGAGGCAGCTTGCCAACAACCTTCCTCGCCGGGTTTCGAAGAGGAATGTTATGCGATTCTTGCTTGTTGTAAACAAATGCAACAAATGCTAGCCCAACGCGAAGAGGAACGCCATGCGCGTCTGGTTCGTTGCCACCAAATGCTTGAAGAAATGGCGCGATCGACCACTACTTGTGCTCTTCCACCCCCCCAATGAATATGATCAACTTCTAAGGGCGTTGACATGTTTTTTAGAGGACAAAGCATGCTCATTAGAAAAAATTACTTTTTGTTAATTTACAGTTTTTGGACAATTGCAATTTCAATTTGGTTGTAATAGTTAGACATTTAGATATTTAGTTTGCTTTAGTTTGTAGTAGCTTGTCTTTTGCAGGTACTTTGCTACTTGGATTGGACTACCCCGTTTTCAAGCTAGCTTGGGGGAGGCTATTACACTTTAGTATGCTTTCTTTCCTTTATTTATTTCCGCATGTGTCATCCCATCTCCCCTTGTTAGTTTTTGTTTGTCCATATTTGTGTCACACATTGAGGACAATGTGTGTTCTAGCTTGGGGGAGGTATTTTGTGAGTCTAGTTATGAGAAATCTAATCTAAAAATTTTAAAATTGAAAGTAAAAGTTTGATGTTGTGTCCACCCATATGTCTTTTGCATAATTCCTCCTTCAATTTCCTATATTGTAGTTCTTTTAAGCTAATGAATCATGCTTTATTGTCGCGATTTTGCATTCATGGGGATGTCTTGACATAGTGGGTGAGGGATGGATTTTTGGACAAAATAGACTTGATCCTGACATTGGTAAGCTACATATATTGTAAGGTAGACCCTCCAATGGCCGGTGAATATATACCCGGTCTAATCTAGTTGTGTGTAGTTTCTCCTCTTGGTGTGCGTTACATCTAGACGCACAAGTATGGTCTTTGTTCCATTTTATATGAGTTTTGCTATCACGATTGCATTATAAGCCATTCCCTTACTTGCTTACATAAATTGCCCAAAAATTACCCATTTTCTAGCTACGAATAACACTGCCTACCTTTGTTGAGCTAGTGACTTGCTACTTGTGTTGGGGTGCTTTTATTTTTGGGACTTGCTATAATTTTTCACTATTGTAAGCTTGTCGTTGCGGGATTTCTGATTCTTGTATCTTAGTTGATGTTGGCTTTAAAGAAAGAAGAAAAAAAAAAGATTTGAAAAAAATGAAAGAAGCAAAATGATGAAGGAAAGAAACGAAAGAAGCATGAGAAAAAAAATGAGAAAAATGATGAAAAAAGAAGAGAAGAAGAATGATTTGCTTCCATGTTTTATGAAGTATTTGTTTTGGGAAGTATACATGCGTCTTGTAATGTTAAAAGAGCCAATATGCTGCTTTTGACTCTAGTTCTTGTTGTTTGGGAAGGGTTAAGGTTTGGAATAAGCATTCTTACACATTTGGTTGTCACTAGCTTGACATTAGCTCCACATGACCAAATTTATTTGTCCACCTTCTTACCCATTTCCCCTAGCCTTCTTCTTTGTATTATTGGCTTCTTTTTTTATGCATTATGATCATGACTAGCATTGTCTTATTGATTTGGAATGTTTACCATACTAGATTGCATGCGCATTCTCTTGAGTCGTAGATAGGAGAGTTTCACATTCACATATATTTGCCATGTTCATTTCATGAGTGTGAGTGTTATCCCTTGAGAAATCCAATGTCATTTAAATATCATGCAAGGATCGAAATGTCCATGTAAAGTCCTTAATACCACGTCGTCGTGTAAATCTCATCCATGTATTGCATTTTCCCTATGCGCAAGTTGTTTCGGGATTTGATTCATTGTACTTTAAAGCTACTAGACGGGAATTTCATTTGGATGAGATGATTATTGCTCGCACCCTTGTTCTTGTCATACATTATAGGAAGAAGTCATATTCTTGTGCCCTTACACGTCCAAAACACCATTGTAAGGAACATGTTTTCTTCTTGAACTTGTGTTATTTTGTTTGCATGCACTAGATCTAGGAAACTAATTAAAGAGTTAATTAGTATATCATAAGAACAGTCTTATGAGTAAGTGTACGAACCTAACAATTGGTATCAGAGCATATGGATGTTGCATAGAAATCGGTTTTATAAGTTTTTACGAGTTAAAGTAACTAAATAAAACTATAAATTTGTGTTTTATATGATAAAGTCAGGAAAGTTTTATGCATGATATACCTTCTAGTCCTAAAATGTTTTTAGAGATTTTTGATGATTTATAGATGGTTATTGCTTTATTTGATGATTTTAGTTAAATAGTTACATTTTAATGAATAAAATGAACCTTTATTTGCTAAAAATAGTTTTAGTTTGAATATTACCATGAAATTTTAGTATGATATCACATGCATATTTTACCTACTGTATGTAAAATTTGAGATAAATATGATTTATTTTGCATGATTTATAATTTTTAATGGTTAAAAGGTCATAAATAGTGATTATTTTATCATAAATAGCTACAACAAATTTTTATGAATAAAATGAACCTTTATTTGCTAAAATAGTTTTAGTTTTGATGATTTATAGATGGTTATTGCTTTATTTGATGATTTTTAGTTAAATAGTTACATTTTAATGAATAAAATGAACCTTTATTTGCTAAAAATAGTTGTAATTCAAATATTACTATGAAATTTTAGTATAATATCACATGCATATTTTACCTACTGTATGTAAAATTTTGAGATAAATATGATTTATTTTGCATGATTTATAATTTTTAATGGTTACAAGGTCATAAATAGTGATTATTTTAGCATAAATAGCTACAACAAATTTTATGGTGTGAGAAAATTATTATATGTTGCATGAATATTTTACATATCATATGTAAAATTTTAATTAGATAGTTTTCGTGTGTTTTTAGTATTTTATTTGATAAAATCGATTAAATGCAACTATATTTTTCTATAAAAAGATTCGAAATTTTTTTAACAAACTTTTGACATTATAATGTTCCTGGAAATATCCCAGAATATTCAAAATGTTAATTTTAAAATTTATAAATTATTGTAATTAAATTTGGAATTATTGCATAAATATTATGTTAATAAGGGTAAAAAAATGAGCAATAATGCAAATCCAAGTTGAATTATTGTCAAATAATTAGTGGAGGCTAATTTTTGTGTGACACCCTCAAATTTGCGGAAAGAAAAAAAAATAATTTAAATACATAACGAAGGGTGTCATAAATAAAAAGGTTCATTACAAAAGAAAATTTATATTATACATAAGAATTATACAAGACGGGCTGTGACACCCTCAAATTTGCGGAAAGAAAAAAAAATAATTTAAATACATAACGAAGGGTGTCATAAATAAAAAGGTTCATTACAAAAGAAAATTTATATTATACATAAGAATTATACAAGACGGGAGACA